>PVJH01000708.1:0-273198 GCA_004026705.1 Nesogale talazaci | reverse complement strand
GTGGGTTTCTGAGATCTTAATTCTTGATGGGAGTAGAAAGCCTCGTCTTTGTCCCGTGCAACAAGTGGGAGTTTAGAACCAGTGTAGAACGGCTGATCTCGATGTCTTCAAAACTGCCATTTTGATGTGGTTTAGACCAAAGAGTAGAGAATCCTCCAGGGAAGGGATTCCCCTTGGTCTAACTGCCGAAGAGTCCATTTTGAATCTAGTGACCTTCGAGGACAGAGTGGAACTGCCCTTGTGGGTTTCTGAGGATGGATATCTTTTCATCCCCCGATGATTGTATTGGGGGCTCTTACAGCTCTTATGGCATTCAATACATCATTTACATCAAGGACTCATGTTGCCATATTCATTTCCAATATTTTCTATTTGAGCCCTTTGTATAAGCTTCTCTTTCCTTCTCCTTCTTTTAATAAATCATTTTATTGGTGGCTCATACAACTCCCTTCACAACCCATACATAGGAGGCCACATCTGCATATGTGTTGCCAGAGGATGGATGTCTTAATGGAGGTAAAAATCCTCATTTTTTGGGCTGAGCCCCAGTGGCGTAAGTGGTTGAGTGCAGAACTGCAGCCCGTGGGCTTGGTGGTTCAAATCCAGCAGCAGCTCTCAGGAGTGGCACTGGGTAGTGCCCATGACCACCAGAGGCAGCGATGCCCACACACAAAAAAAACCCTCATTTTACTCTCTTCAGTGACTGGCGATTTCAAATTGCTGACCTTGTAGTTATCAGCTTGACTTGCAATGCACCGCACCCCCAGGGGCCCCCCAGGAAAAGATTCAAGAGATGGGACCCCCAGTACCCCTTCAGAAGTCCACGGACCTGGTGCTGTTGGGTGCTACTAAGTCAGGTCCAACACACAGCAGTCCCACGCACAAAAGAACAACACAAAGCCTGGTTCTGCACCATCGCAATCACTCTTGTGCTTGACCCCATGATGGCAGCCATGACATCAAGTCACGTACCATAGCCCCTCTACTTTACCAAGCATGATGTCCTTCTCCGGAGACTGGTCTCTCCTGACAACTTGTTCAAAGTGAGTCAATGAGAGTCCTGTCTCTGCTTCTTCCCTGACCGATTGGGGCATCCTAGAGCAGTCCGTTGCCCTTTCAATATTCTTCTCAGCATCACAATTCACATGCATGGATTCAGCTTTGGTCTTCCTAGATGAAGGATATAGTTAAAAGGAGATATCATATTTTGACAGTTGTATTTAAATGTAAGTTTCTATGATTTTGGAGCAGTACTTTTGGACTTAGCCTCATACACTAAAATAAATTTCAAGCCTATAGTATCAGTCTAATTGTTCGAAATCCTCTATTTTTCTTTTACTCCCCCGGACCTCACAGATTCTCATAATAGTTTTTCCTGTTATTTCAGATCTTGAATTGAATTACTATGATAGATTTACTTTAATCGATTAACCAGGATTCATTCCAATACCAACACAAACACCTATTGCCACTGAGTTGATTCCAACTCTCAGAGACCTTAAGAGAATTTCTGAGACAAAAGAAACAAAAAAGTTTAATGTAAATACCACAGTTATTTTAAAGTATGTTCTAAAACTCTGGATGGACTCTGTTAATAAATAGATTGTGACTGAAATGATGTTATTAAAAAGTTATGTTACTCTCAAGATTCTCTCCTTTGAATTGCTTATATACAATCACTCTGTATTGGAATTGACTTTTTGACTATGATTTTATTTATTTATTTATTTATTTTCATTTACTCTGGGAAAACTTAGCTGACATATTATAAAAGCCCTTAAACAATTAGGAGAATAATTCACATGGATGGAAAATGAATTGTCCAACCAATATTAATCACCAACCCGTCAACCATTTGGGCCCTTGGAAAGAAAATTCTTAGTCTCTTGTCAAATCTTCAGATTATTGCAGCTTTTCCTGAAATTATGACTTCATTTTCTGAGAGAACCTGAGCTAGAACCATCATGGTTAGCCACTCCCAAATTCCTGACTCCCAGAAGATGTGAGAAATCATTGTGAGAGATAATAAATGTGTACTGTTGTAAGCCACTGAATGACAAAGTTGAATGCAGCTATAGTTAGTAAAGCATCAAATGATTAAATGCTAGAAATTAATAAAATGTTAGTAATTGACTAAGTTTTTCTGAGAATAGACAGCCTCATCTGTCTCCTTCAGAGAGGCTGGTAGGTTTGAACAAGCAACCGTGTGGTTAATGGTGCAGTAGTTAAGCCATTTTGACACCCTATTATTAAAAGTCATAGCTCACATAGCTCACTCTTTGTGTTCAACAGTTTTATGGTCCTGGAAAGTGCTTCATCTACCATTATAGTATCATGCAGAATGGCTTCATTGCTCTAAAAGTATCCTGTGGCTTCATTTATTCCTTTTTTCCTCTCTCCCACTGGACTCTTGGAAACCAGTGATATTTTTTACTGACTTCAATTGCTTTCCATTCCATGAATGCCAGAGTAGATCTCCATGTCTTTCTTCTGATGCACCTCTGGGTGGGCTGGAACCTCTGATCTAGCCCATCAGCCGCTAAGTTTGTTAACCCGTTGTACCGTCCAGCATCTCTGTAGCTTGGCCATTTCCAAAATGCCATGGACTTGTGTCCTCCAGAATGTGGTCATCTCAGACTGGTTTCTGTCCCTTAGCAAGGTGCCTTCAAGCTTTCTTCTTGTCTTGTGGAGGTTTGGCATCTTATTTCCTTTTACCACTGAATGGTTACTTATTTGCTTATCAATTGGCTGACGGAAGGACATCTTGGTCACTTCCATTTTTGGCCAACGATGCGTAAAGCTGTCACAAGCATTCACATGCATGTTTTAGCATAGACACAAGTTTTGAAGTCATTTGGGTGAGCACCTGAATGTGAGGAATGACCAGATGAACTTTCAAAGTGACTGTTCTACGACAAATGAGGGCTCTTGCTGCTTCATACCGGATCTCTTTACACATTTAAATAAAAAGTAATTTTTTATAGATTCCAAGTCAACTTACCCAGTTCCATAATAGAGATGCCAAGGAAAAGTGACAGCTGTTTCAACATGTAGTGCAACATTGTACCACGACTCAGGGCATGGGGCAAAGATGAATCACACTGAAAGGCTTTGAAGTGGCACTTCTATGTGTGCCTTTTATTTTGGTCATCCATTTTGAGTTCTTCATTACCCACTCCTTTTAAAATATTTCCACTGAAAAATGCAAAATAGCTCAATCCATTCATTCTCCTTAAGTTCTCCTAAAATAAAACACCAGAGCTGTAATTTGTTAATCATATTTCATCACTCACGACAATTGCCACATGGTTGGTGAAATCGATGAGCGTCTGCTTGGCTGTTATTGTAGGAAGAAGATCCATTTTGGCAGAGGAACGATGTGTTGATCAAGAGCAATTTAACACTATTTAGTTCATAGCATTGCAAATTCTATACAGAAATGCAGCCCTGGATAAAGATCTATTATAACCCAGATCAGCTCTCCATTTTTTTTATGACAATGATGAGGACTTCTGACCTAGATGTTCAGATGAGAGAGGGAAGTTTCTTTCATTTAAACAGTGGTCAGGCAAATGGACAAATGGAAAACTGTTCTTCCTTTGTGAATGTAATGAGTTCAATTCTAATGGACAAATTCACTGATGGTGATCTCAGTGATGGTGGAACTGATTGGCCTTGCTCCTGAGTATTCAAGGATACGTAACTCTTGACACCTTAGCAATGTCGATGATGTAGCTTAGCATCACCCAGATTTCAAAAGTAAGTAATATTCATGAGGTTTAGAAGAGCCAGTGCCATTTATGAACCAAAGCATTATGCTGCATCTTTATAATACACAACATATTTCTTTTTATCTTCCAACAGCCTTAAGAGGCAGATGTTATGTAGGCATGTTAACATAGGCATTATCATCTCAGTGAAAAGAGAGAAGAGTTTAAAGTCACTTGCTCAAAGCCTTAAAATTTTTAAATCACGGAAGAAGCCATGATGTTAGGTCACTCACCTCCATGTTCATTGCTGTTTTCTTTAGCCCACTATGCTTCTCAGGAGCCATGTACAATGGAGCTAAAATAGAAGCTCTTGCACCTGGATGGTGAACTCAAAGGCCAGGAGATCAGAAGCCCAAGTGAAGCTAACAGGTGAGAAAGTTGAGAGTCGACGATTTGTGTTGTGCTGTGTCTCATCTTAAGATTCCTGCAAAAAGGGGGAGTTCTTAATGATAGCCAGTCCAACGGCTTCTTTTTTGGTGTTTCTTCTCTTTGGTCTGCTCCACTTGTCTACCAGCCCCTTGGTTCACCAACACCTTTGTACCAGTGAGAGGTAGGTCACTACCTCTGCACTTGTCATGTGCAGACTTCAACAGAGTATCTATCTCAGATCCTAACTCTGTCATGGGGACAAATATATTCCTGGCTGCTCAAACTCTATCTATCTCTGAAATCTTTAGTTTCACCCCTGGTCCTGCATGATGCTGTGTTTTCCCTAGACCGAAGACACTGCAGAAAGTAATGTTTAGACACATGAGCATGGGATCATGGTATTGGTGGGGGGTGGGGAGGTGGTGGACACATTAAAGAACTAGAAGAAAGTTGTATGTTTCATTGGTGTTATATGACTGCCTCAACTCCTCTCCATGACTCTTCTGTAAGGGAATGTCCAGTTACCTACAGATGGGCTTTGGGTCTCCACTCCACACTCCACCTCATTTACAATGATATGACTTTTTAGTTCTTTGATGCTGGATACTTGACCCTATTGAAACCTCATGATCACACAGGCTGGTGTGCTTCTTCCATGTGGGCTTTGTTGCTTCCTAGCTAGATGAATGTTTGCTTATTTTGAAGTCTTTCAGACCCCAGATGCTATATATTTTGATAGCTGAGCACTATTAGCTTTCCTCACATTTACTTCTACATCCAATATGTCTTCAGTGATCGTGTTGGGATGGTGAGCATCATGGAATTCCAAGTTAATAGAACAAAATGCTTTTGCATTGAGGGAGTACTTGAGTAGAAGCCCAATGCCCATCTGCTTCCTTAATACCAAACCTATAAATATATCTGCATAGATCTATTTATCCATAGTTATTTAGAAATATATTGACAGAGGGCAGTGATGTCCCCCCCAAAAAAAACAAAAACAAAATGGAAATATATTGACATATGTACATGCATGTATTTAGACCTCTATAAATGTCCTTTGCCTCCTGGGTCTTTTCTCTATTTCTTTTTACTTCCCTCTTGTCCCAGTATCATGTTCAGCCTTCATTTGGGTTTCAGTAATTCCTCTTGGTTACATTGCCCTTGATTCAGGTCTACCAGGCTTCCCTACACCCTACTCACCATCAATTTTAGGTCACTTGTTATTCCCTTGTCCCTGGGTTTGTTAACAACCACTTTCTTTCCCTTTCCTTCCCCCTCCCCTTCTCTCATGTTGTTTTCTCCTCCAGAAATCCAGGACAGATGAACTGCTCAGGACCAATAATGAGAGTAACAATACCAGTAAGGTAAAGGTAAAGGTGAGGTGAGAAAGGGAAACTGATCACCATGCTCTCCATATAACCCCCTCTCAGAAGAATGGACAATAGAAAAGAGGCTAAAGGGAGACATCAGTCAGTATAAGACATAAAAAAATAGTAATTTATAAATTATCAAGAGTTCATTGAGGAGGGGAGCAGGGAAGGGAGGGAAAAATGAGGATCTGATATCAAGGGCTAACGTAGAAAGAAAATGGTTTGAAAATGATGATGACAACAAATGCACACATCTGCTTGACACAATGGATGGACGTGTGGATTGTGATAAAAGTTCCATAAGCCCCCAATAAAATGATTAAAAACAAACAAACGTCACTACCCCCAAGTCAATTCTGATTCATAGTGATTGTGCAGGACAGGTAAGAACTGCCTCTGTGGATTTCTGAGACTGTAAATCTTTAAGAGAAGGAAGCATTATCTTTCTCCATTGTAGTGACTGATGGTTTTGAACTGTTGACCTTGAGTCATTAACCACAACATCACCAGAGTGTCTTTGAGAGCAGTACAAGCATAATAAAGATTCTCAACAGCAGGCATCTTCTGCCTCTTTCCTATGCAGCCAATTACTAGGAGAATGCTGCCCGCTCCAGTGAGTTGCCTCAATCTAGAATAAAGTGACTTTTGGACTTGTGACTACTGGAGGATCAAATCCTAAGGACAGTGGGCCTTCTTGCCTTGACACTGTATCTTCTTTGTTCCCGCAGGATCTGTGTCTCCCTTTGCATAGCCTTTCATTTATCCCAATTGGTATGTGTTGGCATATCCGTTCTCTTCCCCCAAGACCCACCTTTGTCTTCATTGGCCCCAACTGTAGCCTTCAGCCTGGTCCACCATAAATATCTAATAAGTGCTTATTAATGTTGGACTATGGTGTGCCTGACCCAGGCTAAGATATTTTTCATCGCCTCATCTATGTGTGCAAGTTAGACATTGACTAAGGAAGACCGGAGAAGAATCAATGCTTTTGAATCGTGATGCTGGAGGAGAATATTGAAGGTAGACTATTGAAACTGCGAAGATGATAAACCATGCTCTCTTAGAAGTATGGCCGGAGTGCTCCCTAGAGGCAAAGAGGCAAGACTCCATCTTACATACTTTGAACATATTGTCAGGAGAGACCAGTCGCTGGAGAAGGACATGACGCTTGGTAGAGTGGAGGGGCAGCAAGTGAGTTCCAAGGACCTTAGCAAACTAGATTGATAGAGCGCTGGTAGCCATGGGCTCAAGCCTAGGAGCGATTGTGAGAATGGCACAGGGCCGGGATATGTTTTGTTCTATTGTGTATAAGGTCATTCTGTGTTAGAACCAGTTCAATGGCATCTGTCATTCTTATTGCCACCAGCTCTCTGCCAACTCGTCATACTGTGGTGGCTTGTGGGTTGCCATGGCGACAGACACTCTGACACTGGTGTTTGTAACACCGGCAGGGTGACTTGGGATGGACAGGTTTCAGTGTAGCTTCTAGACTAGGAGAGGCAGGAAGGAAACCTCTGGGGATTTAATCCCAAAAGTTAGCCAAGGGCTAGAGCCCAATAAAGTGTGGGAAAATGAACCCTTGAGGTTTGCAGACATTCAATGGCTGCAACTATGGACATGCTATCCATGATGTCACAGACTAGCACAGTGTCCTGTTCTGCTGTGCATAAGTCTCTTGAACTGGAGCCAATTCAACAATAGTAAACAAGAACAAGAACAACAACACTATTTATTGAACAGTTACTCAGTCCTATTGATAGGAGTGCCCTCGTCATGCTAACAGCTGCCCAGAGTCAGGGAGCCCATCCACGACAGATCTGGGATGTGGGCATAAGAAACTACCTATTCTGGCTCCAGAGACTGCTCTCCCCCATGACATTGGTCTGCCTTCAGAAACTAGATGCTCATGGAAGAAAGTGTGGGAAAAGGAAGAGACATTTAGGAGAAAAACAATATTTACTTTTTCATCTATCCAACGGAATCCAACCCTGTACAGATAACTGCATTTAACATTTTCCCCCCTCAGTCTGTGAGCGGCATTTCGTCTAGGTGAGGTGATGGCTGTCAATGCCCTTCATACCCTTTTGTTTTTCTTCCTTTCAGCATATGATGGTTTCAGTGACAAAAGGATCCTAGCATAAATAGGTGGGTCATCATTTATCTAAACTTTCTCCTGTAATTCAGCCTTTTCTCCAAATTGAGTGTTCTCCCCTCTCTTGTAAGGACTTCAGTGATGATTTTTTTTTTTTAACTTTTACACACAAATCATGGAGTTGTCTCTTTGTGCAGTTCACAGAAGACAATGTTATTGAGATTTTGGATGCACGCTGCCAACTTGCTCGCTACAGTTGTCTTAAATTTGCTCTCCCACCAGCTGAGGCTGAACTGGCCACTCTTCCTCTACCTTACCAGGCTCCCAAGCTGTGGAGGAGGAGGCGGTGATGAAGCTGGAGAGCAGCCCAGGGAGGGGAGGGCTCTGCGGGAGGGGAAGGAGGCTGCATTAGGGAACACGCATCTGCCAACTTCAAAGTGTTCAGCAGAGCTCGCTCTACACGCCCGGGCTCTGGAGGACCAGTCTCCTACATAGAAGACGCAGAATGGCAGGAGAATGGCAGGAAGATGACCAGGATCGTCCTGTCCAAGGCTGCAGCCCCGCGATATTTAAGGATTTGAAGATGAGTGTGTCCACACAAATCCTGTTGTGTGTGTCCAGTCACTGTGCTTTATTTCACTTCCAAACTGTTATAGCCTTGCCTTTGATGAAACCAACCAACAAACAAAAACAACCCTCTTGGAATTCTCTCTCTCTCTCTTTCTGAAGGTGATAGTGGTGGGCAAGTTCATAAAAGAGAGAGGAGCGATCAAAGGTATTGGGTTTGCCATTTCCCCTACTTTTCCCCTTATTCTGTGGGGGTTGGCCTGCTGCCCACAGTGTAGAACCCCATGCTGGGGCCTTCTCATTAATACCTAGGGGGCTGTCTGTAGCCCAGGGGGCATTGAGAGTGGGATGAGAAAAATATGATTCAAGTGTCTACCTTTATACCTCACAAGATTCTGATTTTAATTATCTAAGGAAGCCATTGGTTTTTCTCTGCCTTTATACTCAGCTGTGTGTCCGTCTTGGCTTTTCTCACTCTCTTCCCTCCCTGCCTTCTCTTCTCCTTCACTCACTAGCAATTACGACTTGGCTCTAGGGCACTCATATTTCTCTTCCAATACAGTCAGGGACTCTGTTTTTGATTGTTTGTCTTTGCAATAACTATATTCACCTGCTTAGATCTCTTGGTTTTCTCTCCGCCCACCCCCTCTCCCTTTCCTTCCTTCCTCTTCTCTCTTTCTCTCTCTGCCCCAAAGACCAAGTGTACTTTGCTTACTTTGGATACCAAAAAGAAAAAGACCTCTCAGAATTCCAAACCTGGCCACCATGGACATGCCATCAATGGACGCTATGGATTATTTGTAGTAACAAAATGTAGTCATTGGACCAAAATAAAAAGTGTCATTTTCCTAGGAGAGGAAAGGTAGAATTTTCCCTGGGCAGGTGTGAACTTTTATTTTGGCAACTTGGTGTTGAAGTGATACCATGGTTCTTAGATTCTGAGAAACCCAAAGCATTGTGCTGGCTCCACTTAATAGCTTCTGCACTTGGCAAAGCTGTTGGAGCCTCAGTTCCTCCCTCAGTGGAATGGGGGTAATGCATTTCAAAGCCCCTTGAGTGGCTGAAAGAATCCAGTGAGCTCAGCCCTGAGCACAGGGCCTTCCTGTATGTTCTAAAGTGTTGGCTGCAATTATTTAATCCTTTTTATCACCATCATTATGTATTTGACTCGTAAAATTTCTCACTTGGTTTATCCCACAGTACAGGGCTTTTGTTTCCTTCCCAAGACATTATTTTTCTGATAATCTCAGCAGCTACAAGGGGAATGGGCTCCTTTCTCAGCAACCTGTTACGTTCATGATAAGAATTACACATTTGATGTCTTTCCGCTCCATTGGCAATTGTCTGAGAAACCACTGCCAGTGTTCCTGGCTCACCTGGTAGTGTTTGATGATGGGGTTAACAGATCCGTAAATGAATAGGAAGAATATAGTAATGTCAGAGAAAATATTTATGAAGAAGAAAGCACCTCAGACTTGAGTATGTGTCGTGTGGGCAATAGAATGGTTCACACCAGAGCTGTGAGGAATCACCTGGGTGCCTGGCATAGCTGAGAGCCTGGCAATACATGTCCCCTCCCACACACTCACTCCTAGCATGCCTACTGTAAAGCAATAGCAAACAAACGACCGAAAAGGGACCTTGCTGAGGATGGCGCGTGTTCCACACGATTCTGTGAAATGCAAATCGAGGCTATAAATACACCCTGTCCCAAATCTATGGTATGCTTCGTTCCAATTGCGGTCTCATGTATCTAATGGCTGAACTATTTCACTCATTGACGGAGTACACAGGTACCACCTTCCCTTGCCTTGCCCTGCTGCCCCTGGTCAGTCTCCCCCGCTCACAAAGTCCCCTCGCTGGCCTCTTAGCCCTGGAAACCCCCCATCTTTCTATTCTTCAATTCTGGAGGGTGGGATGGAAAGAAGCAAGGCTTAAAAGTCAGAGACTCATTCTCCTCGGGTTTTTGGTTCTCTAGAATCAAGGCCATTCTTCTTTGCTGTTCCTATAGATGGGCGTGGGCTTTTTTCACCTCTAACCAACCTGAGTTGGTATGAATGGGTAAGCGTGCCATGGCTCACCAGAAGGCTGGTGGTTCGAGTGCATGCAGAGATGTCTCAGAAGAAAGGCCTGGTGACTGGCTCCTGCAAGTCACAGACCTGAGAACCAGTGTACTGCACACCCTCAGTTGGAGCTAAGACGATGGAGAATAACACCCACAATGAACCATGGAGAGGCTAAGAAATCCCACAGGGGTAGAGGTCAGATTTCAGTGCAGATGCCTGGCTTCACTGGTCTCTCTCACCCAGGCTAGAGGAGAAGCAGCAGTTGGGACAGGAGGAGAGAACGTGAGTGGGTCAAGGAAATGCCATCACTCTCCTCCCCAAACAAGGACAATTGAAAGTGTCTGTCCTTTGGGAAGGGGTCAAATGGGCTCATTTCAACACACAGAATCTTAGGGAAATGGAGTAAAAATTACTGGCATTTTCCATTTTAATTTCTCAATGGCAGGGAAGTAGCAAGGCATGGTGTCTCCTTGTGAGTGGTAAACTCTTGGAGAAAAGGACTTGTGTTTGTGAAATAAGAAGAGATTTTCTTTTTTTAAAATCATTTTATTGGGGGCTTATAAAGCTCTTATCACAATGCATACATGCATCCATTGTGTCAAACACATTTGTTGTCATCATATCATTTTCAAAACATTTTCTTTCTACTTGAACCCTTGGTATCAGCTCCTCATTTTTCCCCTCCCTCCCTTCCCCACCCTCCCCTCCCTAATGAACTCTTGACAATTTATAAATTATTATTTTTTCATGTCATGCAGTGACGGATATCTCTCTTTACCCACTCTTCTGTTTTCTGTCCCCTAGGGAGGGGGTTTTATGTAAATCATTGTGATTGGCTCCCCCTTTCTCCTCCCCCCTTCCCTCCTTCCCCCCTTCCTGGTATTGCTACTCTTGTTATTGGTCCTGAGTGGTTTATTGGTCTTGGGTTCCCTATGTTTCCACTTCTTATCTGTACCAGTGTACATGCTCTGATCTAGCCAGATTTTAAAGGTAGAATTGGAGTTAGGCTAGTGGTGGGGAGGGGGAGAACGCATTAAAGAGCTAGAGGAAAGTTGTATATTTCATTGGTCCTATACTGCACCCTGACTGGCTCATCTCTTCCTTTTGATCTTTCTGAAAGGAAATGCCCAATTGTATACAGATGGATTTGGGGCCCCACTCTGCACTCCCCTTCATTCACATTGATAAAACTTTTTAATGGGTCTTTGGTGCCTAATGCCTGATCCCATCAACACCTCATGATCACACATGGAAGAGATTTTCAAGCTCAATGCTCACATCCCTTGATCCATCCAGAAAGAAGGGGAGAACTAATAGGTTGGAATGAGCAGAAACTGGGTTTCTGAGGATTAGCCACTGCTTGGCGAGAGAGTTTCTTGGAGAAAGCAGTCATATCATTCTAACTTTGATGGCCTGAGTTCTGTTCCTGAGCCTAAACCAATGACTGCAGGCGCATTGATCATTTAGTGTATTGACACGACTGTATGACAAAAACCAGCAGCTTTGGGGGTTTCTCATCGTCTGTCACAGGAAGCTGTGTGTCCTGGGCCAAGCACTCTGCTTCTTTGGACTTTTTTTGCCAGAACAAGGCAGGCATGACCCTGGTGTAAAATTAATTTTTAGACTTGCTCATCGATGACCGAAATGTCTTTGTTGGAGTAAAATCATATGCAGGTTTCCAGGGTGGAAAATAGATGAAAGCAGCTCTTCTCTGGTGGCAGGATGGAGCAGGTAGCCGGCAGGGAGCTAGATGCCCTGCTTTTTGGTTACACCCATGTGCCCATACGACACATACAGATGGATCTGAACACACACACACACACACACACAGAGACACACACGGCACAGGCCCTGAGCACATCATAGGAGTCCTAGAGAATGTTCCCTTTTGAAAACCACAGCCTACTTGATGACTAGTTGGGTTTTTGTGCCTCCATCATTGTTTCTCAGGCAGCTTCTCCCCTGAGTGGAACCCCATCCTAGGGGTAGAAAGAGTAAGTCCCTTGGAGTCCAGGATCCTGAACTGGAATACTGGCCCTGCCACTTCCAGGGTGTGTGACCTTGCGAACACAGCCCTTTCACCAGCATGGCTTTTCTTGCCTTCCAAACTCTACTAGGATATTTGCCGTACTATCTTGCCAAATATTCAGATTCACTTTGGAAAGGAAAACTCACCCAGGGCGTCAGATACAAGGACGATGGTGACATTCAAATAGCTTGTGAGTCTGGATTCATGAACTGGGCAGGGTCCTTTTATCAGGACCATGGCCTTTAACTCGACCCCCATGGAGAGGAAGGCAGAGACCCACAAGTCCTGGGCACCAAATCCCAAGAGGGGATCTTAGGTCATGCAGGCAGAAAGACTCCTGCTACTGAGACGTGTGTGCATGATGGGCAGAGCAGGCTGTCCACAGTGTACTGGAGATCTGACTTGCCGAGGGGGAGCCAGGCCTCCACATGCAAGCCCCCCAAACATGGAGGACCACAGGCTCAAACAGGCCTGCCTTACACTTCCTGTTCTGGAGTTTGAAGCACTGGAGCAGTTGTCCCAGCTTTGTTTTTTCCTTCAAATGAAGTTTTAGAATTAATATAGACCCTGCAGCATGTAAATGGTCTGATGGTGCTGTGGTTAAGCACGTGGCTGCTACCAGAAAGGTCGGTGGCTCAACCCCACCAGCTGCTATACAATAGAAAGATGTGACCACCTTCTTTCATAAGGATACAACCTTGGAAACCCAAAGAGGCAGTTATGGTGTATCCTGCAGTGTCCCCGTCAGTAAGAATCAACCCAATGGCCGTGAGTTTGATTTTTTAAAAGTAACTCAGAAGTTGGTGCCTCACATTCACCCAGTGGTGCCAAGGAAAAAGAAGAAGAAAGGACTTCACACTCTGTAAAGATTCCCATATCCATTGCCACTGAATTCCTTCTGATGCATAGTGCCCCCATGGACAGAAAGAGCTGTTCTTCTGGAGGGAGTCCAGGGCTAGAATCTTTTCTGTAGCACACGGTTTCGTCTTTCTCCTATGGAGCAGCGGTGGATTCAAGTAGTCACCCTTTGGGTTAGCAGCAGACCGCTTGATTGCTATGACACTGGGCGTCTTGTCTAAAGATTCAAACAAAACAACCCCATATTCAAAGTCACTCCCACGGGGGCTGATACTCACTCCAAGGAACCCTACAGGGCAGGGTAGAACTGCCCTTATGGATTTGGGAGACTCTAACCTTCGTAACTCTTTCTGGCAGCAGTTCTCAACTTATAGGTTGCGACCCCTTTGGGGGCCGAACGACCCTTTCACAGGGTTTGCCTGATTCATAACAGTAGCAACATTATAATTGTGAAGTAGCCACAAAAATGATTGTATGATTAGGGGAGTCAACACAACATGAGGAACTGTATTAAAGGGCTGCGGCATGTGGAAGCTTGAGAACCATAGCTTTATAGAGTAGAAAGCTTCCTCTTTCACCCTTGGGAGTGAAGGAACTTTCTAACTCCTGACCTGGAGCTTCACAGCCCAATCCGTAAGACCCGACACCCGCACTTCCTAATGATCCCAGCCACTGAAACCGTTATGGTCTGTGTCACACTAGAGCCTGCCCTCGGTCAGAATTGGTTCCCAGTGTCTGCATAAAGAGTTATAGTTGGTAAACTGGGACTGGTTTGGCCAGCCTTGCTTCCCCTCTCTCATAGCATTGCGGGATGTTTGTGAGGGAACCAGTCCTTGTGTTCACACTTGGTTAAATCTTAAAGATGGTTGCAGTCACCTTTTTTCCCTTTCTCACCTGTTTCCTGATACAACATGGCCATCACTCGCCTTTCAAGGACAGTGTGTAGGGGCAGGGGTGGGGATAAGATGAAGTGCTTGTGGTCTTTTAAGAGTGGAAGATATATTCAGTGCCACGGCCCATGCTAGAACTAGCTGGAACTCACCTTAGGTAAGGATGGCCTGAGGAAAGAAACTTTAGCCTATGGAAGATCATGCATCTTTCAGACTGTCAAGCAATGGCGTCAGATGGAAGTAACCAACTGACCAACTCACTGCCATCAAGTGGCTGCTGATTCATAGTGCCCCCATAGCACAGAGGGGAACTGCTCCTGTGGGCTCTCTAGACTGTAACTCGGCATGGAAGTAGAAAGCCTAACGCCACTGGAGTTTTGAACTGCAGACCTGGCAATTAGCAGCCCAGCATTTAACCACTATGCCACCAGAGCTCGTTTGGCATGGGATAATTCAGGTTAAAAACAAACAAATAAACGACCCCATTGCCATTGTGTTGATTCAATTCATAGAGATCCTCTGTGTGTCATAGTACAACCGTGTTCCACAGGGTTATCCTTGGTGGATTTTTCAGAAAGAGAGCACCAGACTTTTCTTCCAAGGTGACTTTAGGTGGGCTCAAACCTTTCCTACAACAGTCAAGTGTGATAACCACATATACCACCAGAGACGATCACTTGGGCTTGGTATGTGGGAAAGAGAGGCCAGGCTGTCATAGTGATGCCCTTGCAGCAATGCTGCCCAAAGTGGCCCATGCTGTCCGCTGGGGGTGCGTGGGAACCATTCTGGGGGCTGTAAAAGCAGGTTTCTACTGTTATCTTGGATTCTAGGCTATAGAACTAAAGTTTTCAATTACTAAAGGGCACTTATTTTTTTTTCTGAAAAGTGGACAGTTGGCCATACAAATTTGAGGCCCTGTGGACTGCAGAGGCTCTGAATGACTGTATCATTGCTGTCATTTGTATACCCTCTGTCTATATCTTTTTACATGATTATGCTAGTTTGCATATTTGGGCCAAGGATGGGAAAGAAATCCTCTCAGCAGCATGAAGCTTATAGAGTACTCATTTAATGAAATATGAGATACCATACTTTGAATGTCCTTCTCTCCAGAATGGTGATGGTGAATGGGGGGACCTTGCGTAAAAGGTTTGTCGGATGTGACTCAGGAGATGTCAGATCTTACTGAGTGCAGGAGCACCCCAGAGGACAAATTCTTCAGGAAACAACATTGCCATCGATCTCAAGAGATACTTGTGTTAGGATTCTATCTGTCCATGACAATTGAACAACCTCACATTGTTGAAGTGTGGCTTTTCAGTTAGAGCCCATGACGCTTCTTAAAAGAATTAATTCCCTTGAATCTTGATTTTATCTTTTCTTAGACATGTAGGAGCCCTGGTGGTGTGGCAGTCACTCATTGGGCAGCTAACTGCAAGGTCAGCAGTTTGAAACCATGGGTCACTCTGCAGGTGAAAGATACAGCTTTCTAATCCCTGGAGAGTTACAGACTCAGAAACCCACAGGGGCAGTTCTGCCTTGCCCTACAGGGTTGCTTTGAGTGGTTCTGTTTGTCTTTGAGGACATGTAGGAAAAATAGAGTGATAGCTATTGATGAGTTGATTCCATTTATCGAAAAAGAACTTCATGAATAGCTCAATGGTTTGTACATCAGCGTCTTCCCTGATTGCTCCATTGAGATGATGGCTCTTTTTTCTCATCCTGTTCTGAGGCTCAAAGTAGACGTTTAAGAAGTTCATTTGGTCAGAGACATAGCATCTGACATGTCCTGAAATTTACAAGCTCGCTCTAGAAATTCAGTGAGGAAGGCAGAATGACTTGTTTCCTAGTGGTGCTACAAATAGAGATTTGGGTGGAGCACAGCACCATGGGAGAGCAGGATTACTACCAAATTAAGAATCGATGGGGCAGGCATGTATTTGGAATTAGACATAGTATGCTTGTAGTTCAAACTGCCCCCAAATAAACTGCGACAGCCTACCAGCAAAAACTATAGTTGATAGACATTATAAATATTTTTATTTGTAGACAGAGAAATTGAGCTATAAAATATGTGTGATGGAGATAATGATGAATTTCTAAGAAATGCTGTATCCTGAGAGGATGAGCTTTAGTTTTTTTCTGTATGCTTTCAGATTTGAGAAATGTTTGAGTTCTTCAAGGACTATCCAGAAAATCAACACAAGCATAATACAATATATTGATTTTTGGCTTTTAGTAAACAAATAAATGAGTTCTCTAGATTTGGTTTGCATTTTGTTAAAAATTAGTTGGTAATCTTTTAATCAAGTCTACAAGGGGTGGTAAGCCAAAAGGTTTTAGCTCTTGAAGGGTTTAGGAAAACATAATTAGTGAAAACAAAGGTTACAAATAGGAAGCCATTGAGATTTATCCTTGTTAACCCAGAAGCAACCACACAAATTAAATATTTAAAATTTGAGAGTAGATGGTTATGTCCTCGAGTAGCTTGTCTTGTGGGATAACTCTTTCTTGGAAGCTCTTACTTTTGATTGGATGAATTTATATTCTGAAATGGAAAGGAGCCTGGGATGGAATAGGGGAAATAGTTATGAACTTGGCTGTTACTGAAAGATTGGTCCCAATGAGTCAGAATCAACTCAATGTCACCAAACAGCAGTGATAACAACTGGAACAGAGTGAAGGATATTGAGAAAGCCTGTGAATCTGAGGCATCTAAATATGACCAAACATTTAAAAAAATCTTCAGTAAAATCAATGTATTTGATGAGTCATGTCTTGTAAAATAGTTGGCAAAGACCAATTCTCTGGATAGAGGCAGAAGAATAACAGCACCCGTGGGAAAAATTTGGATTGCAATATTATTGCACTTTAATAAAAACTGAATGGAGAATAGCTCTCATTGATCAGAATTAATTCTCTGCTTATCAGATTCTTTACCATCTGTAGAAAGAGCATTAACTCAAAATAATTTGATTTATTTCCACAAGGACAAAAGCCAAGCCAACAACTTGCTTAACAAATGAACCAGACTTCGTTTCCCAAGAGAGGGGGGGTGAAGGGTGAGGAGAGAAAGCTCTGGGCTGGAAGGGTGACAGTTATTGTCTGGTGTGAAAGGGGAGTAAAGAATCATAAGAGCAAGAACAGAGATCAGGGGAAGAGTGGGATGGAATACAGAGGGAGGGGCCTGGTGTGTGATTTGAACTGTTCAATGCAGAGTTGGTGACCTGAAATGCAAATACCTCACCTAATGCACAACAAAAAATTCATTTCAGTATATTATAGTTCATTGAGAAAAAGCAAAATGAAGGTGTGAACAGCTTCAAATTTAACTACTAGAAAATGAAGCAAAGTACCTTCTTTAGAACAATGTCAGTGATATGGTAATCTATTACTCTGGGACTGATGAAACTGTGTAGCTATTAACTTATGGCCTGCTTATGTTACATTTAAATATTCAGAAAAAAAGCAAAACCCCAAACCAAACATGACCCCTAGTAATACTAGAGGCAGAGTAGAACTGCGCCATGCATTTCTGAAGCCAACAATCCCCTAAGAGCAGAAGGTCTTGTAGGAGTGGCTGGTGGATTTGAACTTCTGACCTTAAGGTTAGATGTAATAGAGATGTAATAGAGAATTTAATTGCTTTCCTATAATATATCCTTTGATATGCTATTTTTATTTTTTTAGAAGTGGTTTTATTTTTAAAATATTTTTTTGACTAGAACCATTACATGACCTACTACCACGATAATAAAACTCATTTGTAAACCCACATATCAAAGGCTATGTATTTTCTGTATTATTAGGCTCTCTTTCATTGTCAAAATTATTCTAGTGTCGATAATAGATTATAAAGCCATACAGCTGAAAGAAATGTCTAGTTGGAATGTTTGTGTGTCCTTTAATCCTGTTGATCCATTTATGGCTGCTGTTTGCATCTTCTTCTTTTTTTTTTGGCACCACTGCCCTCTGGTGGTTGTGGGAGCCACCCTGCCGTGCTGCTGCTGGATTTGAACCGCCAAACCAGTGGGCCGCAGTCCTGCATTTGCATCTTCTTAAATGCCAAGAAGAGAAGATTAACTTCTAAGTCTTTGTCTTGCACTTGGATGGACCAAAGGAATGTTGGCATCACTCATTACTTCCCAACACATCGTGGTTTCAACTCCCTCTATAACCATACGATAACTAGAGTTTTCTTCTCCCCCTCAGAAGAGTCTTCCATTTAGTAGCTATCACATGCATTCTTCATTTTATTCTGATAGCTGCATTTGTACACACTTGGCCATCAGTTTGCTGTGCTGTGGTGTCTCTTGTGATGCTGGAGTTATGCCGCTATGTTTCAAATACCAGCAAAGTATTTGAACAGGTTTCGGTGGTACATCCAGGATAACGAGACTAAGAAGAAGAAAAAAATGGGTACCTTTCTATAAAATCAGCCATGGAAAACCTCATGACTAGCTGCTGATTAGGCTGCGGAGGCCCTTAGATCAGAAGGCATTCAAAATACCACTGGGGAAGAGTTACTGTCTCAAAGTAGAGTGGCGCTTAGTGATGTGGATGGAGTCAAACTTTCAGAACTTGCATTTCTGGTAGGGTATGACTCAACTTGAGAAGAAACACCCACTAATAGCCAGAACCTGGAATGTACAGCGTATAAACCTAGAAAAATTAGAAGCCATAAAGATAAAGTAGAATACATAAATATCAATTGCATGGGTACCAGTGAGCAGAAATGGATTAGTATTGGCTTTTTAAAGTCAGACAATCTTGTGGTTTGCTATTCCAGGAATACAAGTTGAAGAGGAATGACATTATATTCATTATAACAGATAGAGAATGGGTGCCTAACAAGGATGTGCTGGGTGGAGGGGGTGGGGTGGGGAGAATGGCATGAAGTTGTATAAAGACTGTCCAAAAGACCACTGTGTACAGTGGACCTCTGGTGGTTTTTGAAGGTGACTCTTTAAGCAAAAACAAGCTTTCATGTCCAGAGGATGTTGTTTTTCTATTCACTCATGTCTATCATCAACCAGAAAACTCACCTGAGTTTCAATGTCTAGAGTTTTAATTGGGGTCTAATTGCACAAGTGGTTGGTATGTCTGAACCGCTTCATGAATCACAGACATGTCAATCACTCGGGGAATTTCAAGAACTTTCAATGTATGAAAACCTAAGTTCTGAGGCACCTAGTTTATGGAAGGATGTGGTCTACACCTGGGGAGCCCCCACTCCATCTTGAGTCTTGACATCAGTTCAGGCTTCACTGAAGTCCTTTAACTTCCTTCCTGAGACTTTCAGACCATTAAGCAAGCTTAATCATGGAGTTAAGGAAGTTCCTTTCTTTGTGGCCAGGTACAAATGTGAAAAGAACATAGCCTTGAAGAGGATCTTGACACATGATCCTTATCAGATATGTCTTGATATCAGAAGCCTGTGTGACTAGGGGCTATCATAGCATCTTGTGACTTGGGAAAGATATCAAGTGACATCTCAAACCCCGACTCTGAACCTCTGAAGTACTGTAGCTCATCCTTGAAATGTTTATAGACTTTGTGTGTTAGGCTGACTCATCCAGAGAGACAAATCAGTAGCACTCATTTGTATACAAGAAAGAACACTATGTTAAAAAGCAACTTTATATGAAGATGATACCCCAGTCCAGTTCAACTCATGGCCTTCAGGTCCAGAATTAACAGGGACCCTCTTCAGAATCACATTGCTGCAGGTCAAGGATGCCAAAAAGGTTGATCTGGAAGCAGGGAGACCATAGGCTGGCTTGTCCAGGGTCACAGGGATCTAAGATCAGTGGGAGCATGTGAGGACATGACCAGCTCTCAGGGCTGGGCAGCCCACAGGGTCCTGGTGAAGTCCCAGGAAGGAGGAAGGCAAAGTCGCAGAAAGGAATCATCTCTTTGGGATCTTGCTCTTATTCTAAAGACCACAACCCCAAGGAGATGTCATGAAGCTGCCACTTGATTGAGAACTTGAACTCCACCCCTTAGTCAGGAGTGCGAAGTTGATAGAACATCTGACCACCACAAGCTATAAGCCAGTCCTGGCAAAAACTCCATTGTGAGATGCCCAGTCTCTCATTTGTCTAATTGCATTAGTCTCCACTCCAAAGAGGATCAGCAAATGGTCTCGGTGTTTTTGTTACTGTTGGTCAGTTCTGACTCCTAGTGACCGGTGGACAGCAGAACGAAGCACCACTCCATCCAGTTCCATCTGCACAACTGTTCTTAGACTTGAGCCCATTGTTCCAGCTACTGAGCCAGTCAATATTGTCAAGGCCCTTCCTCTTTTGACCTGACCTCCTACTTTACCAAGCACGATGTTCTGTTATAGGGACTGGGCTCTCCTGACAACATGGGATGAAGTCACACCATCCTTACCTCTCAGGAGCATTCTGGTGGTACTTCTTCTAAGAGAGACATGTTTGTTCTTTTGGTCACACCCAGTTCGCTTTCCTTGCGTTGGTTCCAATTCATGATGACCCTCCAGAACAGGGTAGAACTTTCCCTGGGGGTTTCTGAGACTGTCATCATTTCTTCGGTTTTTTTTATTAAATCATTTTATGGAGGGCCCATACAACTGTTATCATAATCCACACATATACCCATTGTGTCAAGTACTTTAATGAATTTGTTTCCCTCATCATTCTCGAAACACTTGCTTTCCACTTACGTCCCTGGCATCAGCTCCTCGTTTCCCCCCTCCCTCCCTGCTCTCTCCTCCCCCATGAGCTCCTGATAATTTAGAAATTATTATTATTATGTCATATCTTACACCATCTGATGCCTCCCTTCACCCACTCCTCCATGGTCCGTGCGCCAAGGAGGAAGCTATAGGTAGATCCTTGTAATTGGTTTGCCCTTCCCACCTCACCTTCCCTCTACCCTCCCTTATTGCTCTTATTATCACTGTCCTGAGGGGTTCTTCTGTCCTGGATTCCCTGTGTTTCCAGTTCCATTTAGTACCAGTGTACATCTTCTGGACCAGTTGGATTTGTAAGGTAGATTTGGGGTCATGATAGTGTGGGGTGGGGGTGGGGGTGGAGGGAGGAAACATTTAAGAACTAGAAGAAAGTTGTACGTTTCATCATTGCTGCACTGCACCCTGGCTGACTTGTCCCCTTCCCAAGATCCTTCTGTACGGCGATGTCCAGTTGCCTACAAATGGGCTTTGGGTTCCCACACTGCACTCCACCTCATTCACCGTGATATGATTTTTTGTTCTTTGATGCCTGATACCCAATCCCTTTGTCACCTCATGATCACACAGGCTGCTGTCCTTCCATGGGGGCTTTGTCATTTCTCAGCTAGATGTCTGCTTATTTATCTTTGAGCCCTTTAGACCCCAGACACTATACCTTTTGATAGCTGGGCCCCATCAGCTTTCTTCACCAATTTTGTTTCTGAAGCCACTTTATCTCCAGTGACTATGTTGGGGAATGATGGTGCACTTTTCCCATGTGGGCTTTGTTGTTCCTCAGCTTCCTGTTTATCTTGAATCCCAGACAGAATAACTTTTGATAGCTGGGCACCATCAGCTTTCTTCGTTACATTTGCTTATGCACCCATTTTGTCTTCAACAATTGTGTTGGGAAGGGGAGCGTCTCAGACTGCTGAATGATTAGAACAAGGGGTAGAAAATATATGAGAGGGTTTTGTAGCCATGCTTCCTTGAACTGCTTGCTTTCATCTCTTGTGTTCCATACAGCTCCCAATTTGGAATCACATTGAACCTTAACAAACCTCTCTGCTTTTCATTTAATCAGAGTTTTCCCTACTCAACAAGAAGTTACCCTTAGGAATCACAAGCAAAGACTATATCTTTGTCTAAAATAATTCTTGTTGAAGAGGAGGAGAAGCAAACTAAAAGAAAAAAAAAGAATCAAGGTGGGCAATACAGAAAGATGGGACAGAGGTGGCTTTTTTTTTTTTAGTGAGAGAATGTCTCTCTGATAGGATACCAAGACCTGAATGAAACATCAAAACACACCATTTGGCTATTTGGAGAAAGGAAGGACAGCCAGGGGTGGAGGCAGGAGATATTGGCATACCTGAGCAAAAGTGCAGGGGCCAGTGCAGTTAGAGAGGAAGAGTAGTGACCCTGAAGAAAAAGATCTGAAAGTTGGGGTAAATCTTAGAGGACTTTGCACAGGGTGCTCTATAACTGAAGATTGGCCCTTGAAAGTCCTTTGGGTCATGATACAGCATTTTCTGTTCTGGTGCCTGCCGTTATGAGTTCAAGGTTGGAAAGCACTTACAAGACACAGGAGCTGCAACAATAGAGCCAAGTATACCAGCCATTGTGGTGATCACACAGGGCCCAGCAACATTTGTTATGCTATATATTAGGTCACGTGTGTCAGTTCTACATAATGGCAAGAAATCCCACCAACCCGACACCCTACGGGAGGATTGCTTTCAGGACGAAGAGTGGACAGGTTAACGTGCTTTCCTTCCCCAGAGGCAGGCTCATGGGAACCCCTCAAATGTTACTTCCAGGCAGCATATCTTTGATAAATTCACATTTTCTGAGAAAAAAAATGCTTGCCAAGAGAAAGTACCAGGTAGGTATTTCAGTGCAACAGAGCTTATTCCTAGAATCATGGGATTAGTGCTGGATAGACCTTAGGTCTGAATGAATCCAAGTCCCCCTTTTATAGCAGGGGAAGTGAATAGATGGCCTGGCAGTATTGTGTGCAGTCTGGAATCTAGTTCTTCAGACCCAGAAATCAAGTGCTTCCTGCTCAACAGTACGTATCTTCTCCGGGGCTCCTAATTTGGGGGAACATTTACAGACAATCCAAGATACTTTCATCTGTAACAAGGCTTTCAGCAGACCTCAGACAGTACAGTGAGCCCTCTGGACACAGGGAGCCCATGCCTTGTATTAATCATGTTCACCACACATCCTTTTCAGAACGGGAGATGTGAAGCACTTCATCAGCTTCCAGGTGACCCGAGCTCAGGGCAGTGAGTCTGCCTGACTTTGTGGGCTGGCCAGGTGCTTTTCATTGACTTCCTCGGCCATGTGGTTCTGTGACACCAGGAGGAGGGCCAGACTGATGCAGTGAAGTTGTAATCCCTGACTGATGGATTTGGGGCCAGCTGAAAGCTCTCAAGAAGACAGGCCAGGCAATCCACAATGTGCTCCCGAAAGGTCCCAGCCGTTCTACTCTGCACGGAAGAAGTCTTCCATGAGTTGGGGTCAGTTCCATGGCAACTAACATCAACAGCCACTAAGCAACTGAAGTTCCTTCAAATGGGGATGCTTCAAGGACTCTTTGTATTTGATGGCCCTCTTAGAGACTCCTTTTCCCCGGTCTCCCTTGCCCTTCTCCTCGTCCTGGGCACCCGGTTTCCAGTCAATGTTGTTCAGCTATCATGCACGTCTGCTCTGTTCCATTCATCTGGAGATGGTGATTAATACTTAATTTATCTCTGAGCCCTTTTGAGAGTCTGAAGTTTCTGCAGAAGGGGTTGTGGCAGGTCTGGAAATCATTACGCCAGATGCTTTTCCATTAAGGTCTGCAGCAGCTGTGAGCACTGGGAAGGGGAGGGCCTGGCATAGTCCCAAGGCATTCTAACTCCTCCCAAAGCGGGGGCTTGGTACCAGTTGCTGAACCAAAGGAAATGGTCCTTCTTCTCCCACTCCCCCGGGAAGGTACACTCAGTCAGTATTGTCAGTGATCAAGAGAGGCCCTCAGGCAGGCAACTCTGCTTTGTGATTCCGCCCAGCATCCCTTGGGAAGGGGTGGCTGGGAGGCAGAGTCTATGAAGTGCAGGTTGAATGGCCAGCGGGACTGGATTCCATTTAGAAGAACAGTGATAGCAGGACGAAGAAATACAAAGTCTTGCAAGTCCTCTACCCGCATCTTTGACCCCTTCATGATTGGTAATGAATGTTAATTTTGTTGGTGGTAATAACAAAGCAAAAGTCATTGGACCCATTGCTAGTGCATCTATTCTTGATCTTACAAAGCACACAGAACTGCTGGTGAGCTTGGCCCGTAGACCTTGTGTTCAGCTTAACACATACTTAATCTATGCCACAACTTGGATTCCTTTAGGGCCTAAGGGAGGAAAAACCCTATTTTGTTCTTGTAACAACTATTGGGCACCTACTGTATTTCTGACCCACTTCCAGTGCTGCGTGCCCACCTCCTAGGCACTCTGTTGTTAAGTGCCATCCTGCTGTCTCTGAATAAAATGCTGCTTGGTCTGTGCCATCCCCACTGTCTCCGCAGCCACTGTGATAGTTCAAGATTGTTGAGTGCCTTCCTCTTTTCTGCTGACCCTCTCTTTAGCCAAGCATGATGACCTTTTCCAGGAACTGGTTCTTCCTGATATCAGGTTCAAGTCCCATGTTCACTTCTAAGGAACTTTCTGATTGGACTTCTTTCAAAAGAGGCTTCATCATTCTTTTGACACTGCCCGGTAGATTCGAGATGCTTTACCAACCTCATCAATTCTCCTACAGTCTTTGCTATTCATTGGCTGGCTAGCACATATGTGTGAGGCAATTGAAAATACCGCTGGCTTGATCCAGGCTCGCCTTACCACTTCAAAGAGGTCTTTTGCAGCAGATGTGCACACCACAGCAAGGTTGATGTCTTGTCTACTGCTTCCATGGATGCTGATTGTAGAGCCACGTAAAATGAAATCCTTGACAAACAAGTTGGTCTTTTCTGGTTGTTGCGAGGTTGCTGATTGGTCCAGCTGTGAGGATGCTTGCTGGTTGTTCATGATTCCACCTCCAATCCTAATGCTGCTGCTTCTTCATGGATGGGCCAGTTTTTGAAATCATTTGCTCAGCATACAGAAGGAATAATTATAGTTCATGGACTCAATCTTCATACATGCTTTTCCTAATCTTGGTCTATGTATAGGTTTTGTATGAGCACAATGAAGTGTTTTTAAAACCCCATTCATTGAATGTCCATATATTTTGAAGATCCACACCATCAAATGACTTCGAGTCATTCTTCGAGTAAAGAAAACACATATGAACATCTTTTTGGTACTTTCTGCTTTCATCCAAGGTCCTTATGATACTCTGTGTTCCACATGCTCTTCTGAATATGGTTTGATTTCCGGCAGTCCTTGTCAATAGGCACTCTGGGATGTATTAGTTCATCCCACTCATTAATGAAATAAGTGAAGATTTTAGACAGACTAAAGAACCTTGGGTGCTAGGATAAGCAATCCTAAGATCCCAGTGAACCAGTGCAATAAAATATTTTTTGTTCTTATCATAATCCAATGGGGCGCATGCACATGTGTGTGTGTGTGTGTGTGTGTATGTATGTGTATGTCTAGGCCTGGGAGCTCTCCTCTTTACAGTCTTCCAAAAACCCAGATCCTTTGGTCTAGAGACTTCACTTCTCTAAGGTCTCTGAGTCATGGAGTTTTTCTGCAGCCATTGGGTTATTTAGGAAGAACAATAGATGGGAGATTATGGGAAGGTTCCACAGACCTAAGATTGGCATTCAGAACTTCAGCTCATGATTCTTTAACTAGAGCTCACTCTATGCCTCTGGCACTGTAGAGGATGCTGGGAAACATTGTTTCACTGTGTGCACACAAAGAAAATGAACTGGATAGTTATTATTGTCCGTACTGTACAGATTGGCTAATTTTAGCTATGTTTTGGCCAATGAGCTTTTCCCTCAGGGGAAGAGCTTCTAAAATCCCTGAGCCCTTATACAGCTTTTGACACAACACACCTCTTTGGAATTGGCTTGGACTGGAGGAGCTCAGCCCTGCAGCAATGTGGTGTGTGATTTTTACATGCAGTCTCACTTCTTAAAGGCAGTTGGGTTTTCCATGTGAGCAGCAGCTTTTGCCCTCTGGGTCAGAAGACTGACAGCACAAAGCCCTGTCTCTTACCTGAGTCTGGCAATGCACAGTGAGATTCTTCTTTGACTGGTGCATGGCCTAAGATCCTTGGAAATATAGTTTCTGTCCAGTGATACATAGGGAGGTCTAATAGAGGAGGAGGAGGAATGAAGGGATGACTGTTGCATCCTGTTATGAGTCAAATGGTGACACCCCCCCCCCCCCAAGAAATGTCAAAATGTCAAAGTCTTCAGCTCTGTGCCTGTGAATATGCCCCTGTTTGGAATTAGGGTCTCTGAAGAGGTTTTGAGTTTTGCTAATATGAAGCCAGATGGAATAGTCTGGGTCCTAATCCTACAGCCCTAGTGTCTTTTTGAAAAAGAAAAGATGGAGAGACCAAACCAGACCGAAGACCATGTGACACTGTGGCTTCAAACCAAGGGATGACTGGAGCTGCCAGACCTGGGGGTCCAACATGGAAAAGATTCTTTCTTCAAGAAGGAAGCAGCATGGTGGATCAGCCTGAGCGGAGACTCCTAGCCTCTAGGATGGTAAGAAGATGCATTTCTCTCCTTAAAATTGAGCCAGTTTGTGGTACTCTTAGGATGGCAGTGCCAGAAAGTCCATGCTGGAAGACTGTCTTTCTCATGAAGGAGGAAGGATAAAGAAGCACCCCCAATCAGAGGCTCCCCCAGGGATGATGACCCAATTTCCTTCCTCCTTATGCCAGCTGTGCTGAAGGCCCAGGTCAGATGTTGGTCTGGGAGGGTACCTGACCCTCCCCTTGTTGATTTCCCTTTGCCTTGTGCTAGATATTACTTGTAACCCACTAAGAACACACCACCCTCTCCTTTCCTCTGGATCCTTTCACTGGGGACAAGAGCTAATGAAATGTCACTATTCTCATCCCAACTCTTAACTCAGCAAGAGCCCAAAGGTTTCTTCGTTCTTGTTCTAAATTGTGTTTCTTTCCTTTTCTTCCTCTTTTTTTGAAATGGCCTAATCAGCGATGATCACTGCGGATATTTGAGAAGAATGGATACACATGAAAGAGAGACTAGCGAAGGGATTTCTGCAGGAGGCCTTTGGCTCCCGGGAATAGAAATCATCAAAAACAAAGATTCCCCATACGGCTTAAAGAGCTTCATCATTATTAATTTAGGAGGCTTAACGAGAGTTGGAGACAAGGAAAGGGCAGTAGAATAATCTTCTCGGTGAACTTGCCAAACACGTGAAGATTATCCAATTTGTCGAGAGCTAAAACTGCTAGAGACCCTTCCTTGGGGCCCATGGTGGAGGCGGCAGGCCCCAGGAGACTGTCGTCCAGGTCCCGGGGTGGTGAGCAGAGTCAGAGAGGGCTCGGCAGGGCTGACAGTCCAGTGTGCATGATGGGGGCAGCATAACGGCCACATGTGGGGCTGCTAAACAACATAGTCAGTAGTCCTCAACCCCTAGTGGACCTTCAGGAGAAAGACAAGGCTTTCGAGGTCCGTATACAGTTCCATTCTTGGCAACCCTTAAAGCGAGTTCTACTCGGTTCTGTTGGGTTTCCTTGAGCTGAAACAGACTCGATGGCACTGTAGGCTTGTTTTAACGGCAGGGAGGGGTCAAAGGTAGAATTCTCACCTTGCACGTAGACCATCAACGTTTGATTCCCAGTCCATGCCCTTCCTATGCAACCACCACCCATGTGTCGGTGGAAGCTTGTGTGATGTTACCGCAACCCTGAACTAACTGATTCAAGCAGATTTTGCCAGATTGAGATGGGCCAGGAAGAAAGACCTGGTGATCTCCTTCTGGAAGTCGGCCAGCAAAAGCCCGATGGGTCACAATGGTCAGATCTGCAGCCATCTCGGGGTGGGGGTGGGGGCTGTATTTTGTTCCATGGTGCATCAGGTTTCCGTGGAGTGGGGCACACTGAGCAGCTGCAAAGACATTTGGGCACTGGCATCCATTTGCCAGGCACACCAAGGCCAGCTACCCTTGACCTCTCTGGCTTACGATTTTTATTTTTTTTCACTTGAAATTTAAAAATGCAGTTTTCCCCCTAAGGGCCCTCCCTTCCTGCTCCCTATGAAGCACTCTCCAGTCTCTTTCCCTTGCAGGCTCTCGCTCCCAATTGCTTGAGCAGACGGGTCCCAAGTAGTTTAATCAAAGGCAAGGAGAAGGCAGCTTCTGGGTTGTCATTAGGATGATAACATGTGAAATGACCACTGTATTGTTTTCATTTCTCCGAGACAGCAGCCGGGTGTTCTGCATTGTCAGCTCATTAGAGGATGTCACTGAGAAATGCAAAATAGCCCAAGTCCCGCATCATCAGCTCCTTGCTATTCCCCCAGCACAGAACATCAGAGCCGGGGCATGCTAATCTGATTTCATCACTTGGGCAGTGGAGTTTTTTATTGAGCTCAGTCAGAGGTGGCTGCAGGGCTTAAACAAAAATTAATTCAGGTTCTGTTTTTTTTTTGGGGGGGGGGATAGCAGGTGTGTTTTCACAATCGACTATATTTATATATCTCATCTCACTTCAGACAGGATTTAAGACTTTCTCAATCTGGCATATTTCAACTTGATCCTGAGACAAGGCTCCGATCTATTAAAACTTGTAGGAAAGGAGAAATTAGAGGATAACAATTCTCATCACAGAAAGTTTATGGCTTTAAACATATAACTTACTTCTAATTTTTCCATGGAAGCTACCTACATTTGTATTAAGAGAAGAGATACCTTTCTGGGAGAAGAGAAGGCTCCCAAATGACCCCCAATGCTTGTGAAACTCTCCTGATGAAGATGAAGGTGGCTATACAGCCTGAGGACAGTCAGCAGAGCATCCATACATAGCTTGGAGGTGTGAATTCTAAAGTCAAGCTGTGAATTCTACCTGCTCTACCATAATGTCCTTAGTGTCCATCAAGTGGGCTGCAATTCATGGTGACTGGTGTACAACAGAAGGAAATGTCTCTTGGTCCTGCATGGTGGTCATGGTCAACCTATTGTTGAAACCAGCATAAAGGGAGGTGGGGTTGAAGGCTTCAGAAAGCTTCTGGGGAAATGTAATTAAAGGATCATGGACATTTCCTCCCCATTTTTTGGAAGCCTCCTCAGATAGCTAATTTCAGGGTGATTTCTAATCCAGGGGAATCATCTTCCAGCATTGTGAGAAGCAGGCACAGGAGAAACTAGAGTGGGCACAAGATGGCTTGAAGCCATCACATAAGCAAGAGAGCTGTGTGGGATGCCTGTGGCCAACTTGTTGATGGAGTTACATTTGTCAATGTGCAGTGCAGTGAGCGAGCTAAGTATCTTTGAGTGACGGAGTTGAACCAGGCATTCCTATCAGTAGAGCTAAATAACTTTGTAACACTACTTAAGCAGGGCAGAGAAAAGGACATCTCAAGGGCCCCAGGGGGCTGATAGAGCTTGTAGATCAAAGAGTATGGGCAGGGATGCTACCTCCCTCTCAAAGAGTAGGGCTAGGACCTCTGGGTTCCCAAAGGGTATAGTCATAGCCTCCTAGGGTTAAATACTAACCCATTATCTGTGTCTATGGACCCATTAGCAAATTAATTGAGCAAGTAGGAAAAGGAGAAATAAAAGGTCAAAGGAGGGAATGGAAGTGGGAAGTCATCCATGGGAAATGGACATCACATTTTGCCCCTTGTTCAGGCTATTGTAGATTTACCTGGGCAGGAGAGCTTCCTTTCCTTTTTTACCTCACTATGAGTTCTGGGTTTCTTGGGAGGAAAATCAACTAAACCATCACAGCACATATTTTACTTTATGCCCATTATCATCTGTGGAGAGAGAGGGGGAGACAATTATAATACATCCATGCACCTAGAACCTGTGTTTTTAGAGGGAGCAATTAGAGCCTGCTATAATTCCGTTTGCTATTGACTAATGGTTAAAGTTTTCTTAGTAATAACCCTATCTAGATATTTTAGAGAGGAGCTTTGGTGATGGAGCAGTTGTGCACTAGGCGGTTGACACAAGGTCAGCAATTTGAAACCATCAAGATTTCTGATCCCCTGGAGAGTCCAGTCTTGGAAATCCACAAGGACAGTTCTATCCTGCCCTGTATGGTCTTTATAAGTTGGAACCGATCTAACTTTACATAACCGTTCTACATGGGGAACTAGAATCTCTCCAGACCTAACGCAAGTAAAATTTCTGTCTCTCTGGGAGAGTGGACATCAAGTAGGCCTCAAGTAAACAGTGGGGCTGTTTCCATGCATTGCCTAAAGTAAAAAATGGACTGGGCAACTTAGAATAATAACAAGCACAAAGTTTGTCCCAAGTTTGAGAAATCAATAGTAGCTAGTTGCACATAATCTCGCTCCCATTTTTTTACCATCAGAACCACAAAATGATCTTTTTTATGTTGCTAATTTTGGCACAGTTGAAAATGAGAAGAAACAGCTGCAAACATTCATTAATAATGAGAACATGGAATACACCCTGTGTGAATCCTGGGACATTGAAAGTCATCAGAAACAAAATGGAAAACTGGAAGATCTGTAGCATTATGTAGTTGACAGTAATATGGGCTGTTATGCTGGAATGACAAATTGAAGAGGAATGGCATTGCATTAATTGCCAAAAAGAACATTTCAAGATCTAGCCTGAAGTACAACATTGTCAGTGCTAAGATGATACCCATACGTCTATGCGGAAGACCAGCTAACTTTTTTCTTTTTTGGGGGGGCATCACAACCCTCTGGTGGTGGAAGTAGGAGGCCCAGTCTTGCTCCTGGAGAGCTGCTGCTGGATTTGAACCTCCAACCCAGTGGACTGCAGTCCTGCGCACAACCACTACGCCACCGGGATCAACCCTAGACCAGTTAATTTGACTATTCTTCAGACTATTATGCACTGACCACTTAGAAGAAGAGATGGAAGGTTTTATATCAACTTATGCTGTCTAAAATTAATCAAACAGGGAACCAATGTGCATAGATAATTACTGGTGATCGAATGCAAAAGTGGAAACATAGAAGCACCAGCAACTGGAAAATATGATTTTGATCATAGCGATACCAGAGATTGCGTGATTGAATTATACAAGATGAATGACTGGTTCATGGCAAATACCTGACAGCAACAATGCATATGAACCTCACCTGGTGGAGGACACAGAATGAAGTCAATGTCACTGTAGAAAGGGATAAGAAAGAAGCTCAATATCAGTCAGTAGTCAGAATAAAGGTGAGTTCCTGACTGCAGAACAGAACATTAGCTACTGATACACAAGTTGAAGTTAAAGCTGGAGATAATCAAAGAAGTCCAGGAGAATGAAGTATGACCTTGAGCATATCCTGTCTGAATTTAGAGACCAACTAAAGATTAGATTTTATGCATTAAACACCAGGGATCGGACAAGTTGGAGGATGACATCATACATGAAGAAAGCCTAAGGTCTTTAAGAAGCCAAGAAAGAAAGGCAAAACCACAAGTGATTAGCAAAAGAGACTGGAACTTACTCTGGTATGTAGAGTAGCTAAAGTGAGTTAAAAAAAAAAGATTAAGTTAAAGGGCAAAGGACAACTAAATAATGAAATATGCCAAGACCTAGTGTTAGAAAAACAAAAGGGTAGACTATGCTTGGCATTTCTCAGGCTAAAATAATTATAGAAAATGATGCTAGCCTTGAGTTGACATATTGAAGGATTTTTTAAAAATCATTTTATTGGGGACTGGTACAACTCTTATCACAATCCACAAATCTATCCGTTGTGTCAAGCACATTTGTTCATTCGTTGCCCTCGTCATTCTCTAAACATTTGCTTTCTACTTGAGTCCTTGGTATCAGCTCTTCATATTTGAAGAACCTTATGGGTAAAATATTGACTAGCATAGGAAATATCAAAACAGGATGAAAAGGATATGCAAAGTCACTGTACCCAAATAATTCAATTGTTTGACAATTTCAGGAGGTTCCATATGATAAAGAACCAGTGATATTAAAGAAAGAAATTCAAGCTGCACTGAAGGAAAAACAAGGCTCCAGCAGTTAATATGATACTAATTATGTGTTTCGACACAGAATTACAATATCAAAATCATACACTTGTCTAGATCAAGACATTCTGAAGACAACTTCGTGGCCAACTGACTGCAAGAGAACCACACCTGAGCTCATTCCAAAGAGAGGTGATCCGACAGAATACCGAAATGGTTGAACAATATCATATGCAAATAAAATTTTTGCTGAAGAAAAATGAAAAATTGGCGCTAGCAGTCCATTGACAAGGAACTGCCAGAAATTAAAGCCAGATTCATGATAGGGTGTGAAAGAAATCATATCATTGTTGATGTCAGACAGATTTTGACTAAAAGCAGAGAGTGCTCGGAAGTGCATTACCTGTAGTTTCTTGACTAGACAAAGACATTCAACAGTGTGGCTAGTAAAAAACAATGGATAACATCTCAAAAAATGGGAAATTTAGTGCAATTAAATAATTAAGTGTGCTTATGTGCAACCTGTTCGTAGACCAAGAGGCTGTTGCTTAAACAGAACAAGGGGATGCTCGTGGTTTGAAATAGAGAAAAATGCATGTCAGAGCTACATCTGGTCATCATATTCACTTAACCTGTACTCTGAACAAATAGACGAAGAGGCTGAACTACCCGAAGAAAAGTGCGGTAACAGGATTGGAGGAAGATTGTTCAACACTTGAGATGTGTGGTTGACACAACCTTGCTTGCTGAATGTGAAGAAGATTTGAAGCACTTAATGATGAAGATCAAGGACTACAGCCATCAGTGTGGATGGCACTTCAACATAAAGAAGCCAAATGCTTCACAACCAGACCAATAATCTGATGACAAATGGGAAAATATGTAATAATCAAGTTTTAATTTTATTTGGATTCATGATCAGTGCTCATAGAAGCAGCCAGCAAGAAATCAAACTATGTATATAGCACTGGGAAAATCTGCTGCACAAGAGCTCTTTAAAATACTAAAGAGTAAAGATATCACTTGGAAGACTGGAGGTGTGAAGACTTTAAAAGGGCCAAAACATGGTCTTTTAAATAGGCTCATATGCATGTGAAAAGTAGACAAGGAATAAAGAAGACCCAAGAAAGAGTTAGTGGATTTAAATCATCTATTGGTAAAGACTATTGAATACACCATGAACTACTATGGAACAAATAGTTCTGTCCTGGAAGAAATATAGCCAGAATGCTCTTTAGAAGTGAAGGAGGGGGGCTGAGAGGGAGGGGGAAAGAAATGAGAAGCTAATACCAAGGGCTTAAGTAGAAAGCAAATGTTTTGAGAATGATGGCAACAGTGTACAAATGTGCTTGGAATACAATGGTTGAATATATGAATTCCCACTATCTCTAAACTAAACTTTACCAACCAAGTAAGCATGAAGCCTTTGCTGTTCACACTGGAGCCCATGGATGGGAAGTATCAACATTATCTCGAAGCTGCTTAAAGGTGCAGACTCTCAGGCCCATTCCAGGCACATTCCATGAGAAAGTGCATTTAGCACAATGGCGTACAGTTAATCTGGGTGCACGTTCAGGTTGGAGGCAAAATTGGAATTTATATTTGTTTCATTGACCTTCTTTTCTTTAGGAAAAATGTTTTTGTTTATTTGTTTCTAACTTCTGGTGCTGGGTCTAAGCTAGCTATGGTATGCGTGTAGTTTTAGTTTAAGAAAATTTCACCAAGAAGAAAAATAGACTATTAAAGATACTATGTCCATAAAAATGCAAAGAGGCATAAAGGTGGACAAAATGATAGTGTCTATATCACTGCACCTATATTCTTTGTTGTTAATAAAAACCCTCTTTGTTCCCATTTTTATTTTGTGGGGGAATAATGATGAGCTTAAACTTTTCCTTTGATTGCTCTGTCAAATAAAATGGTTGTGATAAAAATAAATTAATAAGGCAGAAATGCACAAAGGAGTCATTAAAAAATTCTTTCCAAATTTCATCATCTAAAAAAATGTTTTATTGTGTCTAAACATGTATGAGAAAACATTTGCAATTTCAGTGGTCATTTACTTTTGTAATGATGATGGTTATCCTTGCTGCTTTGCGCAGCCGTCACTATTACCCCTTTACAAATTAGGCTACCACTCCAACAGCCACCTGATGCCCCTAGGCGGTGACTCCCTCTCCCTTGTCCTCATACCCTGGGTGTTGCTGTTAGCTTATTGGTTTTTTTTTGACACCACAAGTGCTAAGTAGAACTGCTCTCCAGGGTTTTCAAGGTTGGGACTTTTGGGGATCATCAAACCTATCTTTTGAAGCACCCCTCGATGGGTTCACACCACCAACCCTCTTCCCCAATTCTACCTTACAAATCCAGCAAGACACTGGTACAGATAAGAGCTGGAAACATGGGGAATTCATGACAGATAAATCCCTCAGGACCAATAATGAGAGCAGTGATACCAGGAGGGCCAGGGGAAGGTGGGGTAGAAAGGGGGAACTGATCTCAAGGATCTACATACAACCCATTCCCTGGGGGATTGACAACAGAAAAGTGGATGATGGGAGACATCAGACAGTCTAAGACATGCCAAAATAATAATGTATAAATTATCAAAGGTTCATGATGGAGGGGAGTCAAGGAGGGAGGGGAAAGAAATAAGGAACTGATGAAACCAATGGCTCCAGTAGAAAGCAAGTGTTTTGAGGCTGATGATGGCAACAGATGTACAAATGCACTTGACATAATGGGTGGATGTATGGATTGTGATAAGAGTTGTATGAGCCCCCAATAAAATGTTTTTAAAAATAAACAAAAACAAACAACCCACCTTTCAGGGAGGAGCCCAGTACTTAACCATCTGCATCCCCGGGCCTTCACATTCTCCTTATCCTTGCTCTCTATTTGCCTATTTCATGTGAGATTTGCACTGTTGTGGCAGACTTACTTCATTAAGCATAATGTTTCCAAAAGAAGAATTGATGCATTTGGATTGTGGTGCTGGAGAAGAAGGTTCAAAGTACCATGGACTGCTAAGAGGACAAACCTGTCTGTCTTGGAAGAAATTATGTCTGGTGTACTCCTTTGAGGCAAGGTGGCGAGACTTTGTCCCGCATACTCTGGACAAGATGACTGGAGAAACTGGTTCCTGGAGAAGGCGATCATAGTAGGTAGGGTTGAGGGGCAGTGAAGGAGAGGTAGGCGCTCCAGGAGATGAACTGATACTGTGGCTGCAACCCAGCCTGGGAACCATTGTGAGCCTGCATCAGGACCGGTAGTGTTTGGGTTTGTTGTGCATGGGCTCACGATGCGTCAGAACCAACCTGCTATGACCCAACAACCATAATGACATCAACAAAGTTCCCAGGATTTGTCCATACTGTGGCATGTATCCACATTTCATTTCTCTGTGTAGTTGAGTAGTATTCCGTTGTCTGTACAAGTATTTTGCTTATCCATTTACCTGTTGATGGGCATCTAGGTGGTTTCTAACTGTGGGTCATTGTAAACAGGGTTGCCTGGATCAATGGTGCCGAGGTTCCTGTGTAGGTTCCTACTGGCTGTAGACCTAGCAGAGAAATTGCTGGGCGCTTTGTATGTCACTTTTTGAGGAACTGTGAAAATGTTTTCAAAGTAACTGTACCATTTTTCATGGTCACCAGGAGTGGATAAAGCTTCCCATTTTTTTAAACATCCTTGCCAACACCTACATACTATCTATGCCTTCTAAGTTTTCCGGAGCCACTGCTATGCCATGAGTGTCTTAGGATCCCAAACTCATTTGTCTCTTTCATTTCATTGCCGTCACATGGTGAGCAGTTCAGAGAGATTTATTGTATGAACAGATTAAAAAAACTAGCTACCAGGATATTTCGAACACATGTATTTATTTTTTTGGCCTCCGATCTACCAAGTGGAAAAAGTGCATATATATTTGGATATGGACAAGCACAGCCAGGCTATTTCGTAAGCTGAATTTAATTAGGTTAAGAAGCAGATCCTTATCTTGAGTTTTGACTTCTCCAGACAGTTTAAGATGTGCCTCACACAGACTGAGTCATAGCACTTGGCGCTGTCACTGCTTTCTTTCTCCCAAAGGCTTTTGTGAAATCAGTTAATTGGATGTAGTAATTAGGTCTGTTAGCAAACAGTGCTATAAATAGTAGACCTCCCTATTAAAATAATTTAGAATAATCTATTAAATTGAGTAACAATTTCCCCAAGCACTTGCGCTATTACTAGAGAATTCTCCCTTCTGTGGAAAGACTAAAACCAGATATTGCAAATGGTTTTGAAGTTCCCTAATCAATGATCCATTCATCTATCCCCCCCTCCACCCATCCATCCATGCATTTCTTTAAAACTTGTAGAAGAAAACCCTCAAGCTTGATACTTTTAAAGAAAGGTATCAAGCATTTCATTTTAAACATACCAGTCAAAGTCATTACAACCACACATCCTTTCCTTTTCTTCCAGGTGGCTGATTTCTAGGGTTTAATTTTGCTTTTAACTAAAAATTGTATGAGATTCAGAGGTGATGGAGTAACTGCTTGGGATTGAAAGCTCATTGGAAGGAAAAGACCCCATGAAAAATAGAGCTGGGGACAAAACTGGAATTTCTTTTTAAATGCAGGCAAGTGAACCTGATTCTTAAATCCCTCTCCTGATTTAACCACAGGTAGGGGAGGGTGAGAAAGAGGATCTAAGGGTCACAGGGACTCCATTGAGCAAGATGGGCTTCATCTTGGGTGTGTAGCACATACATAAAAATGACTAGCGCAAGTCTCAGTTGCTCTTGGGGTTTCGATATCTAACAAGTAGTGCTCATTTGCCCACAAATGTTGTGCTTTTGCTGCAGGCTCCATTGTAAACTGGCCCTGATGAAGGAGTAGACATGTATCCCAGCTAATTCTGAGTCTGTGTGCGGTAAACAGAAGGGAGTTCAACTGAGATGGAGACTGAGCAGAAAACCCCCCTTCACTCCCCCACCTCCCCACCAAAGCCTTCCTGTTAGTTCTTCTGAGGTTATCTCTTCCATCTGGCTCACCCTAGTCTTTTATAGTGAGGAGGGTTGGGAAGGATCCAGAATGAGAGCAAAGTGACTAAGGGGCACCTCTCTGTTGGGATTACGTTTGTTTGAAGAGAACAAACCATTAGGAAGGGTAAAACATTTCCACTTCAAGTGATTCTTGAAAGTGTGATTTTTCTTTTCTTCTTCCTTTTCTGTTCACAAAAAATATATCAGAAGTCAGAGTGTTAAGTAGGATACGCCATTGCTGCCGAATAGTTTGTCGTACTATGATGGCTTGCATGCAGTTATCATGTCAGAAGCCATACCACCAGAAACCCACAAGGTTATCCATACTAGACAGGGTCCCGTGGGGCTACCCCACTATGACAAACTAAGAATAAATGCCTAGTGACCCAATTCCAACAGCCCACCTGTAGATCACAACACAATATTATCCACTGTAGGAAGATAAGTCCCCTCGATTGTAAGACACCCGAAATGCACAGTGTTTACAGCAATGACCATGAGCTGAGCACCTGTGAACAATGACGCAGGATGGGGGCAACATTGCCTTCTATCGGTCGGGGGATGATCATAAATAGCAACAAGTAGGATGCGACAATCCACAGTGGGTCAGCTCACCAAATGTGTCCAACAGAGGCTCACACCCAGGAATGATCAGACAAGGACATAGCCAACTGCTGGTAAGAGACATATGCTAGAAGGAAGGAGGGCCAGTAACTACAAGTTAGGGTGGGCACAGAAATGCTTCCACTTAAGTGCACCTTACTCCTCTCAACTGTGCCCCTATTTAAGCCTTCACCCCTTCAATGACTGCTGCGCTAAGATTGTGTCTTACACTCAAAATCTTCTTGAGATGTGAGGTACAGTGGTGTGTTCCCAGTCTCCCACAATGGTTGGGATCCCAATAGGGCTATTAGAAGAGTTGATCAAGGTAATAGAAAGGGGAGAGAGTGATAGATAGTGGTCTCTGTGGAAGTGGGTGGACTTGAGTGCTTATCACGCCACTCTAATATTTTCTGCCCACCATCCTCAAAGGTTATTATGCAGGCACTCTTTCTACTTCTCCCATAAAGGACAGTTGAAAGGTAACTATTACTAAAGGTCATATAGGCTGGAGCCATATTTGGACCCCTGATATGGAATCCAGATCAACCATTTATGAACTTGGTTAGGTCAAGCCCCGGAGTCTCAGTATTCCCAACCTTAAGATGGGCATCATGCCTATCAACAGCAACATGAAAAATGAGTATTCACACAATGGAATCTTCTGCAGCCATCAGAGTCTGGGTGAATCTCACAAGCACACTCCAGAAGGGAAGACACCCGACCAACAAGGATGCTCACCGCACTAAGCTGTCTGCTTGTATAAAAAGTGTGAAACTGAGCTAAATGGATCTGTGTGACAAGTTTGGAAGGGTGGCTCCCCTTGAGGGAGCTGTGGGAGGACCGAGGGTGTTCTGGTTCTTTTGGAAGGTGGCTACCTGGGTATGTTCAGTGTGTGAGAATTCACTGAATTCCACACTTTCAATTTGTATATATTTTCCATATGTACTTGTAGGTTATACACTCCCCTTCCCCCTGCCCAAAATAAACAAGCCTGATAAACCATGTGTAATACAGGGCAGAACTGTGTGCCACGGGGTTGTCTTGACTGTAATCTTTATGAACCCAGAATGCCAGGTCTTCCCTCTGTGGGTACCCCTCCCAAAACAAATGTTCACCGAGTTGATGCCAACTTATAGAAATCCTAGCAGGCAGGGTAGAACTGGCCCTGTGGGTTTCTGAGACTATGACTCTTTATGGGAGTAGAAGGTCTCATCTTCCTCTCACAGAATGGATGGTGGCTTCAAACCGCTGATCTTGAGGTTAGCAGCCCAGTGGATAACCACTATGCCTCCTGGGTGTGTTCAAACCACTCATGTCACCCAGGGACCTCAGGTGTATGTGATACTTCCAAAAAGAAAAGAGAAAAAAATGCATAATAATACCTAACTCAGAGAGAAATAAACATCAAAGCAAACAGTGAATGTCAAATAGCTGGCGATATTAAATGTGTGATAAATGTCATCAATTTGTTACTAGTATTAATATTACGATGTAATCCAAGTTATGGCATTTTTTAATTGCGGAAGGTGGAAGTTGAGCATCCCAGAATAAGGAAGACAGGAGAAGAATCGATGCATGTGAATTGTGCTGGAGAAGAATATTACTGAGAGCACGTGGACTGCTCAAAGGACAAGCACATCTGTCTGGGAAGAAGTAGAGCCAGAATGTTCCTTAGAAACCAGGTTGGAAGACTTTGTCTCAAGTACCTTGGCCATGATATCAAGAGAGCTCTGTCCCTGGAGAAGGGAGCGTGCTTGGTAAAGTAGCGGGGCAGCACATCGGAGGCAGGTCCTCCACAAAATGGACTGACCCTGTGGCTGCCACAAGGGGCTCAAACTTAAGACCAATTGTGAGCATGGCACATGTTTTATTCTTTTGTACAGGGTTGTTATGGGTCAGAACTACCTCGTCAGCTCCTCATAGCAATATTGTTCTCTGGATAAAAGCTTCAGCTCACTTGTAGTCCCTCCACAACAAATCTCATCAGATCGGGATGTGCCTGTGACCCTGCAGAATGTCTACATAGGAAGATAGGTAGAGGGTCCAGTTCCCCCTCACAGGGAAACCCTTGCCATCTTGCTTTTAGTCCAACACATGGAGTGAGTGGAGAACAAATGAATGAAAGAGATGAAAATTGGTCCTGAGTACTCAGATTTGGGATGAAATAGATCTCAGACTGTTTGGCTAGCTAGGAATTCAAAACCAACCAAACAGAGACAGAAACCACAGTGTATCCTCTAGTGTGGTAGAAAAGGGCCGGCAGGTTTCTGCTCTTCTTACACTGGTTGTTGTCTCCTCTCTGTTTCCTCCTTAGATGAGAATAACAGTTGGATCTATTGGCAGATAAGACGCTTTTCAAGTACTAACTCCATTTGGAGCTGTTGTTCTTCATTGTTGATTTTCTGTAATACAGATGTTTGGGGCATAATGCATTCTCTAGAGTGTCCCCCATCAGCTTGATAAAGAAGACAAACAGGTCTTGAAATGGGTCCTCTCCCTAAACCAGCTGACATAAGCTCAACTGAGCCTCACCCCATATAAAGATCTTAATAAACAAACCTCACTGGTCAGCATATTGCACTGGCATATTTAAACACATCACATGCTTTCTGCTACTCTTCCCCATTCTGCGGCTTTTGCACAAAGCAAGTTCTGGGTTAACGGGATGTAATGAATCTGAACAGGGAGGAAGGCTCTTCCTTTTCCTGTGTGCCCCAAAGCAGGCACAGTTGGAGGGCAGTGAGCAGTGGGTGGCGCGGCCTGGGACAACCGGGATTTGTAATCAAGGGCCTGGAACTGTAGCTTGTGCCGTTGAGCCAGCAACAAGAGGCTACTTGCAGGTAAAGCATTCTCCTCATCCTATGGAGATGGCCCAGGTGAGCCTCTCCCTCTGGTGCATCCTCATCCTTCCATGGCATGTGCTAGAGCCTCATGTACTTCTCTGAGGGTTCACGCACCTGCCATGTCTACCTGCCACCCAGGTAACCGTTCATGGTCCTGCAATGCCCTGCCTATTGCTGGAAGCCATGCTGCTACTATTGCGAATATCCCCAGGCTCACCCAAGGTGGAAAGATTTTAGCAAAGCTCAAGGAGAAAGCAAATGTTTTGAGAATGATGGTGGCAACAAATATACAAGTGTGCTTGATCCAGCAGATGTATGTATGGCTTATGATAAAGTTTATGAGCCCCCAATAAAATGATTGTAAATAAAGAAATATCTTTATAACCCATTGCTAGCAAGTTGATTGTCATCATGCTGACTCTGTGTAGGCTATCCTGGGCTCCTTTTTGAAGAAGACAGCCTCATCTCTCTCCAGAGGATCACTGCATGGATTTGAAACAACAACCTAGCAATTAATCATCCAAGGGTTACCCAAGAGCACTGTGAGGCATTGCCCAAGGTTTCCTTTTGTCAAACATGTCCTGGTGGAGACACGTTTCAATCCATAATTGCCACTGTCATTGCAATCTAGCTTGAGCTAGACCTGGACTCCAACCGTGAAAGTCAGCCATACCAAATGAGTTATGAAAAGAAGGGGCTGGGCTGAGCCCCAGTGGCCTTGTGGTTGAGTGCGGGACTGCAGCCCACAGGGTTGGCGGTTCAAATCCAGCAGCAGCTCTCCAGGAGCAAGGCTGAGCCTCCTACTCCCACCAGGGCAGTGATGCCCACAAAATAAAAAGAAGAGAAAAGAAGGGGCAGAGAGAGTTAGACTGAAGGCCTTGTCTTCATGACCTTACCGTGGAGCTTAAGAAACATAAATGTACCAAGTTCTGATCCAAATCCCAATTGTTGCCAGTTGTCATCAGATTGACTCTTCTCAATATTCTATGTACCAGAGCAGTCGTATGCCATCCTCAGGATCCCTGGCATGTCCCAGGCCACTGTTTGAGCGATGCACCCCAATGAAAGTATCTATTAACTTCCTCAAGAAACCATTAATTGTTCTTGATGAGAAGTCCATAGCCAGTGAGTTGATGTCTCTTCATCCTCTCTTTTAAGGAACATTCTGGTTATAATGCTTTTAAGATTGATGCATTCTTTCTGCTGGCAGTTGGTGGGGTAGCCACTATTCTTCCCGAGCCCCAGGATTTGAAAGCGTTAATTCTTCTCCCACCTTCCCTATTCAATGGCCAGCTTTTGCAACCTTATGAGGCTATGGAAAAGACCACTGTGTGGGTCAGGCACATCCTAGTCTTCAGGGTGACAGCTCCGCTTTTTGAAAACCGTAGCGAGGTCTTTTGTTGCAAACACGTCACTTGATGTTTTTGACTGCTGCCTTCACTGACTTCAGGACCCTTCCTGCCCTATGTCACCGGTCTAGAGTTGACTTCTTTTATAAAGCAATGCCTTCCTGATAGTTTTCCTCTTGCATGAATGTGTGAAAGGAGAACAAGAGGAGAGAAAGGGGCCGTTCCTAAACGTCTGGATGGAATTATCAAGTCCGAGATGGCACCGGTATTTCTAGACATTGTCTTTGCTGCCTTCTCTGAAGCATTTATGAACTGCTCTCTCCACTCCCTAGTTCCACTTACAGGCTGAAATCCGGGGAGCAGGTAAGCACCCGAGGGTTGCCCATTTGCCTGCTCAGCCTCGATTGTGTTTAAGTTTGTGAGAATGACATTTCAGGGCTTTTATTTTTCCATTTCCCCCGCTCGTTTTTATACAACCACAGGGACAAAAATACCATAAAAAATTCAAATAATTGCAGAAGCACTGTTGTACCCATCAAAGTGGAGACAGGATTGTTGGTGAACAGCCCCCTCCCCACCCCGGCCAGCACCCCCCCCCCCGACTCTCCCTGGGGAAGCAGCAACAGCTCAGAATGCTCATGGTTTCCTCTGTCTTCCAGAGAACCGTGTCCAGCACATGGAGGTTGTTGGAGAACCCAGGAAAGCATTACATGGAGTGGAAGAAACCAGTCACAAAGTGGCAACTATTGTCTGACCCCATTTATATGACGTGTAGAGATACCAACATTTTTGAGAGGGGGCGCAGGCCTGATGGCAGGGAAGGAGAGGGAGACGTGTGTGTGTGTGTGTGTGTGTGTGTGTGTGGTTTTGGGACACTAAGTTTCTGTTAAGGGTGATGGGAATTTGGGGAACAAAGATGGGTGGTGGTAGAAATCAGGATGAAAAGAGTTCATGGCGCAGAGTGCTCCCCTCGGGGTGAAGAAGGTTGAAAGGTCAAATGCTTCATATATATTTATAGCAATAAAACATTGAAAACAGAAACAAAAAAAGCTGCATGAGAGATGTCAGGGTAAAATCTGTGACAGCATCAGATACACAGAAATCTTCATGATGCAAAAGTTGAAAACCACTAGCCATGGAGGCAGTGAGTTATGGAGTCCTAAGTCACGGTGAATCGCTTCCCTTCTCTATTAGATTATAAGCACTGTAAGGGGCAGGCAGAGATTATTTTTTTAATTGCTCAGAATCCTGCTTCATATGACATGGAACCTGGGCAATTATATCTCGGTTTCTTAGCCTTGTGGTATGAGAGAAACTACAAGAGGGTGAGTTTAGCAAACAGACATTTATTTTCTTACAGCTTGCGGGGCTAGCAGTCCATTTTGAGGCCACTACTGTGTTTCTCTGAAAATAAGAGAATCAGGGTCTTTTATTTATTTTTCCTCAAGGAGACACCCTAGGACTTATTTTCAGGGAATGTGTCTTTTTTTTTAAAAGGATGGTACAATGGTCTACATTTATTCAAATACAGTTAAGTCACCTTCTTCTGGAACATCATCATGACTCTCCAGATCCTGAATTCCTCCTGAATTTCTTGTGACTCTATTTTTTTTAGAACCCCTGGCCCCAATCTCTCATGTTGAGCAACAGAGCTCTCATGAAATGAGCAGCCCTTATCCATGTAACCTGCTCGGAGCGCATTGGTAACAACACTGTCAATGCTTTTATCCCATGAATTCTTCACCCAAATCACGACCTCTTGCAGGCCAGGTTTCACACGCAGATTCCTTGTCATTCTGTTTTCAATGTAGTTGTTAATGTCCATGCACAAATGGTCTTTGAATGGCTTGCTTATTGGGATATCAAGAGTCTGTAGATAAGTCATGATGGGGCAGATGATATGGGCTGCCCGTCTTCATCACTGCTCCGAGACCATGCCCATCACTGCCTTTTTTTGGGTGGGGGGGTGGGTTAAGGGCTTCTATTGAGCAAATGCTTAGAAATCCTACTAGGGTTTATTTTATGGGTAGGTCTTATTTTCGGGGAAACACGGCAGTTATATGGGGAAGGCTTTCTCTGTCTGTGAGCTCTAGGTGGTTGTATTTTTTTTTTGACTAGTCTTTCTCCTTGGGTTGCTTGTGGCCTGCTCTTGTCAAGGTCAGGAGTTGGAAACCACCAGCAGCTCCTTGGGATAAAATGAGCCTTTCTATTCTCTAAAACTTGAAGGGTGGTGCGGGGGGAAAATCCTGAAAGTACCAGGGACTTCTCAAAGGACCAAACTGACTTACCTTAGCAGCGGTCTGGCCAGCGTGCTCCTCAGAGGCCAGGCTGGCAAGCCTTCATCTAACGTACTTGGGACACATTGTGGGGAGAGACCAGTCTCTGGAGAAGGGCATCAGGCGTGGTAGAGTAAAGAAGCAGCAAAGAGGAGGACGGCCCTCAACCAGATGGACTGGCACAGTGCCTGTCACAATGGGCTCAGACATAACAATCGTGAGACTGGGGCAGGCCTGGGCAGTGTTTTGGAACCGACCCAACAGCACCTGACAACCAGAGTCTCATAGGGGCAGGTATATCCCATCCCATAGGGCCATTAGGAGTCGGAATCAACCCAATGACCCTGAGCTTCTCGGTTGCTTGCAGCTCCCCTAGTGTCATCTGATCTCCCCCATCTCTGCTTGCTTGCTTCCGTGACCGGTCTCCTTTTCTATCTCAAAAATGACTGCCTTCCATCACACCCGACAGGGACAGAGCTCCGTTAACTTACCAAAGAAAACTCTGTTCCCAGATGGGACCAGAGCCACAGGAGAGGGGTCCGATTTACCGCAGAGATGTGGGGAGACCTTGCTTCAATCTTTCACTGTATGCATGTCATTCACACCCATTAGGTTCTAATTTAATGAGTACTTGGTGGGATAGTACCAACTATGTTTTAAAGCAAGGATTCAAACTTTAGGATTCCTTACTTTTTTTTTTAAGATCCCAAAACATTGCATCTGGCTAAGGAATGTTGTACATACAAGCACGCTATCACACGCCCTTTTATGAGGTGTCAATCTTTTTTTCCTCACTTTCATTTCTTCCTGTCCTTTCAAGTCTCTCTCTTTTTTAATTGGTGAAAGCATCTGCCGTACGATGTTTGCTGATCCAGTCATTTTCACATGTGCCCATTCGTTGCATGCATCATGTGGGGTGACCAGGCTCCTAAGCTGATGGCTAAAATTTCCCATCACCCTTACCAGGGCTTCCTAAGCAACGGCCTCCCTCTGCTCCACTTTCTCACCCCAGAAACCCCCATAACCACTGATAAACATTGGTCTCAATACCATTGCTTCTCCCAGGTAATCCATAGAAGCGGGATCATTCCAATAGTTTCCATTTTGTGATCCATTTTGCTAAGTTTAATGTCTTCAAGTTTGATCTGTAGCATGCGTTAGGACTGGTTGTCAAGGGCTATTTCCAGCAAGCATCAGGATGCCCTTTCTCTTTCTGGCCAAGTGACATCCCACTGTGTGTGGACACCACATTTGCTTATCCATTCATCTGCTGCTGAGCATTTCTGCTGTCCCATCATTTGGCTTTTGTGGAAAGGGCGGTAATGAACATTAGAGAGCTGCTTTGATTTGTGCTTCCTGTTCTGTTCAAGGAATGCCTAGGGTGGCATTGCTGTGTTACAGGGAAATTTTGTCTTAAACTTTTTGAGAGAACTCATTCAAGATGTAGTCCGATTGCTCTGGCTTCCTAAAAGCCAAATCAGCTAAGTTTAGATATGCTCCATTCCCCAGTTAACCTGGCCAGCCTCCTTGTCTTTTCTCCAATTTCAAATTCCCAATAGCATGAATGTGATGGGACCACCTGGATTCAAGTCACATCCCCCTTTCAACCAATTTTTCACCAGTGGTGTTGTGGTTGCAACTGCAAGTGACTGCTGACTTCCAGATGGTCAGTCCAAAATCACCATCCTCAGTATAGAGGTGAGACTTTCTGCTCTGCTAAAGAGTCAGTGTCTTGGAAATCCACAAGGGCAGTTTTACCCTGTCCTACAAACTCACTGTGAGTCAGAAGGGCAGGGAATTTGCGTTTGTGTTGGTATCATGTAAGAGGGTACAATGCAAATCTGCCTCTTGGTGCTCAACCCAGGGAATGAGGGATTCAGAGAAAGGAGATTAATGTGTAGAGGACCGAGAAGGCCACAGATGCGTCCGCATGATATATGAGCTGGCAAAGGAGTCTAGTGAAAAGGTTGAGCATGTATCCAGCAAAATGTTCTCACACAATTGTCTTTCTTCCTATGTCCAATTGTTGTTGTCCTCTGGTGTTATTTGTGCGGTCAGTCCTGACTCATACTATGTACAAGGTCTGGTCCTGCACTGTCCTCACCCTCTTTTCTAGGCTTAACGTCATTATTGTCGCCACTGTCCCAATCCATCTTGCTGAGAAACTTCCTGTTTTTGTTTGCTTAGCTGACCCTCTGCTTTATCAAACATAATGTTCCTTCCGATAATATGTCCAAAGTAAATGAGACTGAGTTTTGCTCTAAGGAACATGCTGATCGCACTCCTTCTAAAAGAGAGAAAAAAAAATGTTTGTTCTTCTGGCAGTACATGATTATGTCGACTGTTCTTCACAAACGCTCGAAAATTCGAAGTCATTGATTCTCCTTTGACACGCACCAAATTGGAAAGTTTTAAAGGTGTTCCTTGGAGCCCTTGAAGAATAGTGAAAACAATTCAGCAGCTTGCTGCTGACCCAGAGGTCGAGACTCAGGTATACTCAGAAATACCTCAGAAGAAAGGCCTGGTAATCTACTTTCAAAAAATCAGCCACTGAAAACTCTGGAGCACAGTTCTTCTCTGACCCAAGCAGCGTCACCAGGCATCAGAATCAACTCAATGGCAACTTTCCCAGGTGTTTGTTTTTGAATATGTTCATCGACAATCAATTAATCTGGGAGATATGACCAGTTAGAAAATGGAGAAATTAGTGAGAAAGTTTGATGATGGTCCAGTTTGACCTTCTTAATCATGTTGTTGTGTGTGGATTCAACTCATAATGTGACAAAGTAGCATGACTGCCTCTCATCATTTCCTAGGCTAGAATCTCTGTGGGAGCAGGGGTCATGTCTTTTCTCCCACGGAAAGGCTGGTGGATTCAAACAGATAACTTTTCAATTAGCAGACCTTTGCTTGAACCAGGATGGTACCAGGGCTCTTGGTCATAGGAATGTCATTTGTTCCTGGGGTAGATGGACCTGCCAGTGGAATTCCTTGCACTTTGGCCCTTTTCACACCCCCTTGCTTAGGACAGAGCTAACTAACCGGTGTCAGATTCATTCTGATGTCCTTGGGATGTGTATACCAGGGGTTTTCAAACTGCGGACCAAGAGCCACATGCAGTCCGCTGAGGACATTTATCCAGTGGTCCGCCGGGTGTTTTTTTTTGCCACAACTGCAGTCATGCTTACAGCCAACTCATTCCGGGCCTGAAGTGAATTTAATCATAATTTAAAAAACAAAACTATAGTCCATCCCTCCAATGGACTGAGAGACAGTCAACTGCCCCCCTGTTTAAAAAGTTTGAGCACTCTTGGTGTATACCCTTGGCCTGGGACGGAAGTAGTCCTGGTGACGTAGGGGCTCAAGCTCTGGATTGCTAAGGAAAAGATCAATGCTTCCAGTTCGTTGGTTGTCCTGCCAGAGAAAGGGGTGGGGATCTGCTGCTAGAAAGAATTACTGCTGTGGCATCCCTATGGGGGCACCTCCGCTCTGCTGCACGGGGTCTTCAGGAATCTGAAGCCCCTTGAGGGCAGGGGCTTGATAGTTTGGTTTGGCCTGGGACAAAACCCTGAGCTGATGCAAAGTATGCATGTGCGCTGCAGCCAGTTGAAAAGCTTTAGGTGCGAGTGCATGCACGGGCACCTCCAAAGAGGCCTGGTGATGATCCACTTGTGGAAAACCAACCAGTGGAAACTGTGGCGTACGCCTGGACGCACACATGGAATTGCCACAAGTTGGCGTCCACTAGAGAAGGAACTAGTTTTGGTTTTTGGTGGGGGTGGTGGAATGAGGAGGAAACAGAGAGTCAAGGGCACATGGAACCCTTAGGTGGGTCACCGCTCCTGCGTTCGTACTCTCTGGCCAGGAGCAGTCATCTGCCCCATCACTACCACCAGTGACATCTTACAAACAGTGCACTTCTTATATTTGCTGTGCCCTAGTGTAGGGGTGAGAATCTCTGCTTAGGGAACGCCTTCCTTTCATCATCCTACTCTTGAAGTCAGCTTGATCTTTCCTTGCATTTTTTCTAGAAATGTCCTCCTCGTGACAGTGGCCAGCTGGTGACTTCATAAGACACCGAGGTATTGCTCTCACCTTCTTGGTCCCCGAACACAGTGTTGTGGTTGTTGTTTTCATTCTGTCATAAAGAAGAACCATCATACCTCAGGGTGGGAGGTTTCAGGAAGGAAGAGGCATTGAGTCCCATGCCATAGAGATGAGGAGTCTCTCGTCATTCCAGTTGGCCAACAAGGAAGAGGGCTGCCACGTCACGCATGGAGCACGCACCCCAGCATCATTGCAAAGGGGCAGGCCTATGTTGGAGGACCATCCATCACTGATGTGGCCCACCACAGATGGAGAATTGGATATGTGCCCTCTCAGGGCCCATGATTGATATGCTTCTGATATAGCACTGAGAGTGGCTATGAATAAGGAATGCACCAGGCTTACACATCAAAGAAAGAAGGTTTGTTATTTTTCCTTTCCAGAAATACAAATAAGAGGTTAGCTTATGCTACTTTTCTTGGTAAGTAATAATGCTAAATTTGAAGGTTGTTTTTTGTGAAGAGCTGCGTGATCAGAGGTGGCTTTCCCAGTTATGAAAACCCTGGAATTAGTTTTCTCCAAATGGGAGCCCTGGTGGTGTAATAGTTAGAGTGCTTAGCTGCTAACTGAAAAGTCAGCAGTGGAACCCACTGGTAACTCCATTGGAAAAAGACCTGTCCATCTGGTTCCATAAAGATTGCAGCCTGAGAGACACCAGGGGGCAATTGTACTCTGTCCTGTAGTATAGCCCTGAATCGTACTCCACTCAATGGCATCTAATAACAGCCATTGCAATCAGGAACAGAAGAGGATTTCCCACAGATGCTCACAATGTCTGGACTCTGCTATTTTGTTCCTTTAGATAGTAGCTTCAATTGCATGCATTCTAATCCTGATTTCTATGTTCCCTCCCATATCTTTTGAAGGAATGCTTTCTAAATTTCTCTCTGGTGGCATTTTGTCACCACATTGTATTCTGAATTGTTTGCTTTTCTGTATTCCTCATCTCCAAGTGTTATCAAGGTACTTCTACATAGTCATTACCCTCAACATGGTTATTATTAAGAACAGTGTGAATTAAAGAAAAAAAAAACCTCTAGCAAAAGAAAAGGAACTTTATACCCTGAACAGTGCCTCATCTTGACATTTTCCTGAATGGAATCAGGGACAGAATTTGAAATTGGATTCTTTCTCTTTGAAGAATGGTATCTCTTGCTTCTTTTTGGTAGACTGGATGAGGAAGGCGGGATGGGTGGGAACCAACTTTTATGACCAGCTCACTTGTCCAGTGTAGTCCAATGTGGTGCCGAGATTGCCCTCATCTTTATGAGCAAGATAAGGTCAGCTCAAATCATCCTCTGTTCGTTAAAAGCAGGAACTGAGAAAAGCTGAACATGAGCTTTCAATTGCCCATCACCCAGGACACTTTCCAGTCATGTCAGGAGGCATTCTCCAGGGATGCTGGAAGAAGAGTGGTCAAAGCACTTGGCCCCAAACCAAAGGTGACAAGTTTGAACCCAGCAGTCATTCTATGGGAGAATGATGTAGCAATCTGTTCTTGTACAGGTTTGCAGCCTTGGAAACTCAATGGAGTGTTTCTACTCTGTCTAGAGGTTTGCTATGCAGTGGACTTGAGGCAGCAGCACTGGGCTTGATTTTGGGAGACGGATATTCTTGTATGTAATGCCAAGAATAGACCAACTAAACCGAGGGCATGTTAAAATTCTGACCAACACCCTTCTTGTTTGTCAGGATGTGATACTCCGAACCCAACATGAATCAAAGATCAAATGTTACAAAATGGTATTTTCCATCCATCACTTACCCCAGGGAGGAAAAGTTCTTTGTTCTGGAGAATCACCAAAGAACAACTTGCTAGAAAATGCTCAGCTCTACCGACAATTCTCCTTGGGCAGTTGATGGATCCTTGCCAATGTGCTTAGAGATTCTCTTTCAAGATGGAGTTTGTTTGTTTCTTTCTAATAGGATAGTAAATTAGTGAAAGTAAAACAAAAAATTGATTGAAGGAGAAAGAGGAGGCTTTGCAGTCTTGGAAATGCATCGAGGATGTTCTACTCTGTCCTAGGAGCTGAAATGGGCTGGATGGCAGTGAGTTTGGTTTGGTTTCTGGTCTGAATTTTCATGTAAGTCTTACTCACTAAGATTCAATTATGAAATAATAAGAGAAGTTACAAGATGCTATACATGTCTTTATTATAAAAATCAAGTAAGAATCATGGTAGTAAACAGTTTTTATCTTTTAACTGCAATAGGTTAATCTCTTTTCACTTTGTCTACTTACCTGTTTATCTTACACTTGTCATCTATGAGCCTTATGGAATCACTTGGGAAGGTTCTGGGTGATGAAAAGGGTCAACAGATTCAACTTCTGCCATTCTCAGATGTAGTATCAACTTGCCTGGGTCAGAATTCTCAGGCATGTAGCAGTAGAGCCCCACCCGATGACGTAACTTAACTGAATGTTATCAACTCTCTTATGAGCAGCAATGCAGTTGTAGGAAGATTGGGGTTGGGTACCATGGTTTGATCAAGCTGGCTTTGACTCATAAGGACATACTGTATAACAGAATGAAACACTGCCTGGTCCTGTGTCATCCTCACAGTTGCTGTTATGTCTGAGTCCATGGTGACAGCCACTCTGTCAATCTATCTTGTTAAGGGTCTTCCTCTTTTCCATGATCACAACGGACCGTGATATTTGAAGTATTAGATCAGCAAGCAAACTCGAAGATCCCTTTATGTCAATCAAATAATTCCATTTCCAATTGCCACACAAAAGATGAAATACTTACGAAGAAGCCTAACCCGAGAAATAAAATACTTGTACAAGAAGATTACAGGATGCCATTACAAGAAACAAAGGAGGTCTGCCTAAATGGAAGCATATTCTATGTTGACAGATGTTGATTGGTGTTACAGTGCCTGTGCCACCTCATAACAGCCCTACATACAACAGAATGAAACGTTCCCTGGTTCTTCTGAAGCAGTCTCACAATTGTTTTTACGTTGAAGAACATTGTTGCAGCCATTGTGTCAATCCCTCTTGTGGAGGGCTTCCTCTTTTCTCCTAGGCCCAAGCACGATGTCCCTCTCCAGGGACGGATCTCTCCTGACACGTGCACAATGCATGAGATGAAGTCTCCCCGTTGTGGCTTCTAAGAGGCATGGGGTTGTATTTTTTGCAAAACAGATCTAGTCACTCCTTTGCCATTCAATGGTCCTTTCAAGATTCTTCACGAGTGCTGTAGTTCAAAGGCATGGATCCTCCTTTGGTCTTCTTTATTCCATATTCAACTTTCACAGGCATATGCGGCCATGAAAAATAGCTTGCCATTGGTAGTTGTACCTCTGTCCTCATAGGGACAGCCTGGCTTTTCACCGCTTTAAAGGAGCTTTGTGCACCAGATTTACTCCACCGCAATCGAACTATTGAATTATATGATATGTGAAAATTTTTGAGAAAATAAAAAGTTATAGTCTTGGGAACTCACTGGGGCAGTTCTACCCTGTCCTCTAGAGTCGATATGCGTGAGGAAAGACTCAATGGCAATGAGCCTTTGCTTTCTCATCATTGCTGAATGCTTTGATCAAAGAGTCGATAGGAAAATCTTGATCATCAGGGGGAAGAACAGTCAGCATTTCAAATGATCATGCGAGCCAGAACTTTTAGAGTCATAGAAAAGTGGAGGAATCCCAGAGATTATTGTTCTAAAATAATCTTTAGACCTGCAACTGAAAACATCTCTGAAGTCTTCTTTAAAGCAAACATTAGTTGAGCTTAATTAGTAAAGAATGTTTGCCTTATGCATCATGCTCCTGAAAACTATTCCTCAAGGGTATCAAATTGACAACAGCGACTGAGGAACTTAGGATGCATAGGAGGGTGATAGTAATGGGACAGGAACAATTCAGAAAGTAAGGTAGTCACTGTCACTTCACTATACATGTAGCAACTGTTGGATTGGCCTATGTCCTCCTGTGCCTCTTCTTCTCAACTAAAAGGATGCATTCATTGTTTTAAGGGAAAAAAACAAGGGAGCATGGTTATATTCTGGCACACCTGTTTTGGAATTGACTCAAGACCAATTGATTTGGAATCACTTGTGTTGGGTTTCTCATGACCTTGAATCCTAGCTTTCCTGAGAAATGTTCTATTTATGTGAACACGTGTGCATGTGCACACACACATACAACTTGCTTAAGAAATTCAGCTGAGGCTTTAGGATTCCTGTTTTTGCCGTGTAGGGGAGAGCAGGTCACCTTGTTTCCCCACTTGTAAGCCAGGAGATCACCTATCATGAGTGTTAAACATGCAAGATTTTACCTGGGAGCTTAGATATACCCCTACACAAAGTATTAAAGGTAATCACTTGAGCTTAAATAACTCAAATGGGAGAGTACAAGCCCATGTCTTGGCATCCATCCAACCCAAAGACTTGTGCACGGGTAGGTAGCAGCTTTTCTAGGAAGTCATCACATCCGTCCACATGGGAACAGTGTCTCACTCTGAAATGCATTCTCTCTGTGCAGTGGTAAGCTCCATTGTGGGGTTTTTTTGGTCTGTTTGTTAACCAAATGTCCACTCCTATTTTAATATTTAGATAGACATATGCATGCCCTGGAGAAGCCTATCTAGGGAAGAAAAATCTCTCCTGTCCTCTTTTCATTTCCCTTTCTCCATTAATTCTCATTTTCTAGTTAGGTAGAGTTGGGGACATCACAACCTAAAAAAGAGGACACTGATTGGAATGTAGGAATTACCAGGGAAATGAGGCATATCATTCTTGAAAGCTAGGTCTTTCCCCATTTATTTCTATTTTCCACACAGCCTTTATCATGCTGTCATGTAATTAGCTATTTGCTTTCCTGTCTAACATACCAGGCTAAGAACGTCTGAAGGGCAGGAACTGAATCTTACACATCTTGTGGGTTTAACGTTAAACCCATTTGCTTAGACAGAAGTCAACACCTAATGATGGGAGCAGTGAAGACATTGCAGAGTGAAACATGCCAACTCAGATTTGGGGATTGTCAGCCACACCAGAAGTGAATCAAATGATGGCTCCCCACACAATTTGTCCATGTTCTCAATGTTGAGCTTGTGAGTATGGCCTTATTAAACGAAAAGCTCTTTGCAGACATCATTAGCTAGATTATCTAGCTGGGTCCTAAACCCAAGGTGAAGTGTCCCAGTAAGAGGCAGAAGGGAAGACCACACAGACCCAGAGACGATGGCCACATGAAGAAAGAGGTAGAGCTTGAAGTGATATAGGCACCTGGGACCACCCACCAGTTGGAGGAAGCAAGGGAGGATTCTCCTCTCAAGCCTTCCATGGGAGCACAGTGCTGCTGTCAATTTGATTTTTGAGCTCTGACCTCCAAAGATGAGAGACCATATTTCTGCTGTTTTAAGCCCATCACAGTGGTGGTAATTTGTTAGGGTAAGCCTGAAAAGAATGCATCCTACCTTCAAGAAAAGTCAGGGAAACCAACACAGAGAGTTTGACTCATGGCATTGGACACAAAGTTTCCAGAAATTCCAGCTGAGAAATCATGTCAACAGATCCCAGCCACAGGGATTGATCTGCCAAGGCAGGTGTTCCTTAGAAATCAATCCTGGTTTTAGGTCTTGGGGAGACAGACCTTAATTTCCAGAGACACTTGAGAGCTGAAAGAAAACCCACAGACTAAAGAGTTGAAGTAGCAGGAGCATACAATTCACCACCGTTGTGTAATTTGGACCTGGAACATGTACAATAGTATGCACTTTAGTTGACTAGAAAAATACTTCAAGGCTTTGCACATGTGGAGATATGTCAACAGAAATTGCTTTGGAAGGCTGTCATTTCTCTAAGTCAAACCTTTAAACAATGATATTTTGCCTCAGAGGGTCAAAAGTAAAGAACTCAGCAAAAAGAAGACTCCTCCCCAACCTCCACACACATACCTCCATCATCAAAGGAACAATGATGATAACCTGGTTTAATCTCCTTCCCTGGAGGCCTCCGTGCTGCTTCAGCCTTAGGCCCCTGCTTCACACATGATGTTCACACACATGGCCACCGACCGACAGCTTTATTTTTGCAAAACAAAATATGCAGGCCTCATGTATTTTTAAAAATTATGCTGAGATATATATAACAAATTAAGGTCTATCTGTGACTTGATTGTCCTTTGTGTTGCTATGATTTTGGAAATTTTGCCACTAGAATTTGAAATACTGGCTGGATCACCCATGATGAACAGGCTTTAGAGAAACTCCCAAACTGGGAAGAAAGACCTGGCAATCCATTTCTGAAATTAGCCAATTGACATTGGAAGGATGACAACAGGACATTGACCGACTGGGTTTAAGTCTGTCATCAGGAGGGGTCAATCACTAGGGGAGGAGTTCACATTTGGTGAAGCAGAGTGCCTCCGAGTGCTATAAGACACTTGCCTGGGCCAATTGCTGCAGCTACGGACTCTAACATGGCCAGCATGCTAGCTATCATGAAGACACTAGGGCACTGACAACATTTAGTTGTATTGACAGCTTTGTCTATCAAAGGAGAGTTGATGGTATACCGTGATGGATTGTTTGTTAACCACAAGATCAGTGGTTCAAACTAACCAGCTGCTCCGAAGAAGGAAGATGGGACTATTTGCTCCTGTAAAGGATTACGGCCTCAGAAACTCCAAGGAGCACCAGTTCTACTATGTCATTGAGTCAGACTTGATGCAATGACAGTGGAACTGGATTCAGATATCTGTTTATCTTTCTATAAAGAACAGAACATTTGCCTTTTAAGCCACTTTTTCAGACCATCAATACTACATGGAACAGTTCAAACTGCTCATCACCAACCACCACATTCTATTTCAACTTCCCTTCGCTTACATCTCTTCTCCCTTTTGTGATTCTTCTTCCTTCCCCTCATTGAAGTCAACACCGGTTCACGGTTCACCCTCTGGTGCATGGCTTCTTCTCTTAGCCATCATACGAAAGTCTCTTTGTAGATTTTTTTTTTGTTAGCCTTGAAGTAGTGGTCTCTCACAATAGTTGTTCTTTGATGATTAACTGACTTTACTCAGACTAATCATCTCCAGACCCACCCATGTCACAAGGCGCTTTGGGGATTCATCATTTTTTTTAAATGATGAATTCCATCATTTTATTTCTTTGTGGGCATTATCAAAGTTTCTTTATCCATCTGGCTATTGATGGGCATTTGGACTCCAAATGTTTCCAAATTCTTACTCTCATGAACAATGCTGCAAGGACCATGGAAGTGCATATGTCAGTTCATGCTATGATTCTTATTTCTTTATGGTTTATACACTGCAGCGTGGTTGCTGGGTCCTAATTATTCCCAGTTATTTGACGCCTATTTCCCCCCACAGTGGCTGTACATATTTGTAGTCCCACTAGCATTGAGTGAGAGTTCTGATCCCTCAACCTCCTCCTCAATGTTTAGTTGTCACTGTTGGTGTAAGGTCCTATCTCTTATGACTTTTACTTGGATCTCTTGGAACATTTCTTCAGATATTTGTTGGCCATTTGGATGTTGTCTTTAGTGAATTGTCTGTTCATGTCCTTTTTCCAGTTTTTAATTGGGTTGTCTTTCTGATTGAAGTGTTGCTATTTCCTATAGATTTTAGAGTCATCCCTTCTCTGTTGTATCATCCGTGGCTTCTCTTTTCATGAAGAACTTTTGATGCACACAAGTGTCTTATCTCTAGTAGGTCCCTATCATCTATTTTGCCATCTACTGTGCTTCCATCTTTATATTTGATAGTGTGGCTATATCCAGCAATAGGGCCCTTAAGTTTGTCCATATTTTCTCATTGATGGTCTTTATAACTCTGGGTTTTACATTTAGGTCTTCAATCCATATTCAGTTTTTATCTGTCTATGGGGTGAAATATGGGTCTTCTGCACATGGAAATCCAATGTTGCCAGCACCACTTTTTAATGAGAGTCTTCAGTCCCATTTAATGGTTTTAACATTTTTAAAATTTTTATTTACTCTCTGTGGAAGATCCATTTTCTGTAGGTAGATGGATCTATTTCTAGCATCTCTATCCCTTTCCATTGGTGTATGTAGAAGCTATTGTAAGAGTAGCAGGCTGTTTTCACTACTATGGTTGTGTTCTGAGGTCAGGAAGTAAGAGCCCTTCTACTTTTTCTTCTTAAGGAGTCATTTACTTATTTTGTGTCTCTTCTCTTTCCATGTAAAGATAATAGCTTTATTAATTAATTAATTTTTAGTTCTTTGAAGAATAAAGTTGGGATCTGGATTGGCAATGCATTATATTTGTAGGTTGTTTTGGATATCTACGATCATGGGATATTCTTCCATTTATGTAGACCTCTTTAGGTTTTGGATAAGCAGTGCTCTGTAGTTTTTTACAAGTCCTTTATACAAGTCCTTTGTTTCTCTGGTTAGGCTTATTCCTAACTATTTCATCATTTGTGTGGTGATTTCAAATTGTTTTTTTTTTTCTTGACATAAAAGGATCTGTAAGAATCCTTATTGAGGCTGAGCCCCGGTGGCGTAGTGGTTGTGTGCGGGACTGCGGCCCACTGGGATGGAGGTTCAATTCCAGCTCCTCAGGAGCAAAGGCTGGGCCTCCTACTCCCACCACCAGAAGGCAGTGATGCCTTAAAAAAAAAAGAATCCTTATTGCTCCATTACTCCAGCTTTCCTTTGTCAGTTATCTATATGGTCACAACAATTGGTTTTGCCTAGTTACATCCCGCCCTTTTAAACCAGAAGTTGCCTGCAGGTGAGACCCATGCTTCACTCTTTTCTATCCCCCTCCAATCAGTCCGTACAGTCCACTGTCCCTATTGGTGCTTAGGAAGTGCTGCGGACTCACTGAATAGTGATCCCTATTATCTGGGCTATTAACTGTCCAGAAATTCAAGAATAAAGGTTTGGCTTCAATCTCCTTATGGGTCATGCTATATTCCGTAGTGATCCCTTTCTTCTTTGTGGTGAGTGTGCCCACTGTGAACAGGATGACTAGAGGTTCAAGTGTATCCAGAGTGTCCTCAGAAGTGACTGTCCAGCTTGACTCACCTCTGACACTCATGGGTCGCCACGAACTGAAGGAGGCTTGAAGAACAGTTGTTTGTTTCTTCCGTTGACTGTGGTGCCACCTGACTTTGTCCTTTGTGTCCAGACTCCTTGTTTCATGGGACCAGATGAGACTGATAAGTTATTTCTAAACTCACTTGAATTCTGGCATAATATATTTCTAGTCCTCTCAGAAGAGCAGGCAAAAATTATGAGAGTATATATTACCCTCCCCTTTTTCCCCCCTTTCAAAATTTTAGTGGTCTCTTAAAATAGCAGGCTAAAAGACATGCAGAGGAAACTCAAAATGATGATGGGAGGCCAGGACAGGTAGCAGGAACTCCCCTCCTTCTTTGCCAGGTCTGTAGTGGCCTTGGTCCATGGTGGAAACTTCTGTGGAGCCAAATTTCCCTGGCTTTGACTGTACGCAGCGTCATTTCTGTGTGAACTCCTCAACAATCATGTTGACAAGCCATTTGAGCATTCATCAGATTTCTCCTCCGATATCAGTCCAGAGTGGGCACTAAGAATGAATAGGATTGGTTTGGGTAGGCCACATCTTCCCATCTTCCTGACACCACCTCTCTTACCTCTGCAGCATGCTGGAGGAATGAACACCTGCTACTGAAGGCTCCATTCAATCACGTGGGCCCTCCACACCCATCGAGACACATACCCACACTCCTTCAGACTTCACTGAAGCTCCTGGCAAAACAAAAGACTAGCAAATCAGTGCTTTTGTGGTTCAGCAAGATCAGAGTTCACTGCAGAAAAGGTCTCTTACTTGGGGGGGTAGATTCCCCTAGTTAATGCCTGGAAATTGCTGTGTTCCCTAAGTACCTCATGCTTGGTCAGGGAAGCATTGGGGTCCAGAGGGGTCTCCTTGGTTCATTGTTTTTGTCCTCAAGAAACTCATCAGGCCTCCCCAGTGAGATAGCTCAGTGTAGACTGGAACTGTTGATCTTTTGGTTAGCAGTCAAGTGTCTTAACAATTCACACCATGAGGGGTCAACATAAGTTGGAGGGGGAGAGAATGGCAATGGGTTTTTAAATGGGTGGGTAGGGGAAGGGAGTTCCCTGGGGCACCTTGAGCTGCTAACTGAAAGACTGGGTGTTCAAACATCGTGAGCTCTTGTAAGAAAGGGCTGAAAACCCTGTGGAGGCACAACTGGGGACCCCCTGATTCAGAACAGACTCCATTGCAACAGACTCGACCACAATGGAGCCCAGGAAGAAGGCCCTACCACATTTGCACAGAGCTGGCGGGCACACCTCTGGGCCCAGGACGTCGGTGTTGTGAGTGGAGTTTGCTGTGATGCATTGGTTTGCCCATGCTGGCATGCTTTCCTGCCTTCATCTTTGCAGAATCAGAGACAGTGAAGGGGGAGCTGCTTTAAACCCAGGGTCAGCCTCTCCCTCTCTGCCATTCCTCCACTTCACACATTCTGAAAGATAGAGCACGGAGATCATGTTAACATTGTGAGAAATGTTCTCATAGAGAGATACACGCCAAATCATATCAGAGCAAGCATGAGGCAGCTGGTGACTGCAGATGACCAGACAGCATCTGGAAGAAGATGCTGTTCGGTCTGCCTCTTCAAGGGCAAAGAGGTGCTTGGCGATCTGGACATGAACACACTTGGCTCTCATCACCCGCCCCTTCCTTTCAGAACATACCATGTCAGCCCGTCCTGAGCAGGAGCTGTGTGTCATCCTCTTTTTATAACTAGAACCTGGCCCAGTGCCTGGCACACAGTCACCACACCACATATTCCAGCTGAAGAAGTGACTAAGTTGACATATGTCATGGGTGGAAGCCATTTGGTGCTCACTGAAGCGTCTAGGTCAAGATCTCCTTGGGGATTAGGTTCAGTGGACAGAGTGACACCAACAAATTCACAAGGTGCAGAACCATGGAAGGCCCTAGCTAGCTGCCCGCCCGGAGCCTGATTGAGAGGCACTATGGATTGAAAGGCACTATGTGTCTTTCTGAACCCCAAGCCCTCTTCCTGCGGCCACAGTCCCCACGGTGGAGGGTTTGCTTTGCTCTGTGAATGAGACCACACTCATGGAGAGTGTCCCTTGACTGAATCATTCCCTGGTCATAAAAAAAAGAGGAGTAGACCCAGAAGCAAGCTCAAATACCAAGTCCGAACTCATGCCATTCAGTCCAGGCTGACTCATCGGGACAGCCCATTAGGGTAAGATAGAAACTGGTGGGTTTCTGAGACTGTCACCCTTTAGGGGAGTAGAAACTCTCACCATCCTCCCCTGGAACAGTTGGTGGTTTTGAACTGCCCACCTTGCAGTTCACAGCCCAGCGTGTCATCGCCCTCTGCCACCAGGGCTCTGGCAAGCAAGCTCCGATGGAGCCAAAGAAAGTCAGTGCCACGAAGTCAGTGCTGACTCTTATCGACCGCAGGGAGACCCTGTCTGATGACTGCAGACGCAGATGAACCTGCAAACCCAGGAACTCAAAAAAGTTACTGGCCTCTAGAGCAATGACAAAGGAAAGGTCTGTTCCTTAATCCCCCTCATGCTAGGTCTTTCTGTGCCAGCCCCACCAGGAAAAGAAAGGCATGAGTGATACATGGACTCTGCATGGATACAGAGTCAAGGGTGATGACCCCAGTGGGGAGCCCCAGACTCAGAGTCACCACTCTGACTTCCAGCTGGGAAGCCAGCAATGAGGTGGCACCTGGGCTTGTTCCTTTGAGCCCTGGAGTGTGCGTGAGTGACCTGGGATTGACAACATTGACTGTGATCTGAAGTGATGCGCAAGGCAACAATGACAAACACTGGTCTCTTGCTAAGTCTTTCCTGCCGTTGGTTAGCCCTTTAGTCAGCAGAAGGAGCCGTGGTGGCATAGTGGTCAAGAACTGGCCTGCTAATGACAAGTTCAGCAATTTGAACCCAAAGCCACCGGGAGGGAGAAAGATGAGGTGTTCTGCTCCAGTAAAGACTGACAGCAACAGAAACCCACTGGAGCGGTTTGGCTCAGTCTTAGAGCATCAACTTAAGTTGGCTTTGAACCCATGGGAGTGAATTTGATCCACAAAACATGCTATATTAGGAAGAAATGACTCAGGAGGGCAACAAAGGGAGTGTTTGTTTATATGGCCTCATTCCTTAACCCATCTTCCAAGAATTCTCACGAAGGAAGGAAGGGAGCATCACAAGGGCCGTGCTGCCATTTGAGATCTGACATCAGCCTGAAGCTGTCAGATTGATCCCAGAGGTGAATTGGGTGTCCTGGTGGGGCACTGAGTTGAGATAACAAGAGTCTGATATTAGAAATCAGAAAACCTTTTTTTCTGGTTCAAGCCCCACCCTGGCTAGAGAATGACCTTCAGTGAATTATTGAATGTCTGTGGGATGCAGCCGCCACAACTATGAGTGGGATCTAAGACTCAAACTTCATCATGCAGGTCGTGCAGCAGACATTCAGCATGGATAGAACCTCAACAGATGTACCTAGCAAATGTAATTTTTAAACAAAGAGTAAAGTATATTGTTTTTCAAAAGCCAAGTCAATGGATATTTTTGCTGACTGCAGTCACTCCTACAGTTAACGGTATCTCCGAAGTGTGTGCTGCTTCTAAGGAGACAGGGATTCAAATGGTGACATTCTATAGCTAAAGCAGGGGCACTTATTGCAGTCAGCAATGTAACTCATCTCAGGCTTCACCTTTCCTATAAAGGGAAGAGCCAGGAGCCTAGATGTCTACTCTCAGAGATATGGAGATTAACTCTTTAATTCATTATGCAACTGAATACGTTGAAATGTAGTAGACTCAAGTGGTGTTAAACAAAAACCCCAGGGACAAGAGAGCAACAAGTGATCCAAATCAATGGCAAGAAGGATATAAGAGGTCTGGTAGGGCTTGAGCAAGGGCAATGTAACTGAAAGGAATTACTCAAACACAAATGAAGGTTGAGTATGAGAGTGGGACAAGAGGACAGTAAAAGGAAACAAAGGTAAGAATAAGGAGGTAAAGGGCATTTATAGAGGTATAATACAGGTATGCATATATGTAAATATATTTATATATGATGATGGGGAAATAGATCTATGTGCATATATTTATGGGTCTAGTATTAAGGTAGCAGATGGACATTGGGCCTCTACTCAAGTACTCCATCAATGCAAGAACACTTTGTTCTATTAAACTGGCATTCCATGATGCTCACCTTTCTGACACGATTGCTGAAGACAAAATAGGTACATAAGCAAATGTGGTGAAGGAAGCTGAAGGTGCATGTGTGGCTGTCAAAAGATACAGTGTCTGAGGTCTCAAAGGCTTGAAGATAAACAAGTGGCCGTCTATCTGAGAAACAACAAAGCCCACATGGAAGAAGCACACCAGCCTTTGTGACCACAAGATATTGATGGGATCAGGTATCAGACATCAAAGAACAAAGTCATAGCATTTTGAATGAGGGGGCGTGCAGAGAGGGGACCAAGAGCCCATCTGAAGGCAACTGGACATTTCCTTACAGAAAGATTATGAGGAGGAGATGAGTCAGTCATGGTACAGTGTGGCAATAGTAAAACATACAACTCTCCTCTAGTTCTTAAATGCTTCCTTCCTTTGCCCCCAACATCATGATTCCAATTCTACCCTATCAATCCAGCTAGACCAGAGGATGTACACTGGTACTGATAGGAACTGAAAACAGGGCAGATGAACCCCTCAGGATCAGTGGTGAGAGTGGCAATACAGGGATGGTGGAGGAAAGGTGGGGTAGAAAGGGGAAACTGATTGCATGGATTTACATATTGCCCCCTCCCTGGGGGACAGACAAGAAAAAAGTGGGTGGAGGGAGACATCAGACAGTATAAGACATGACAAATTGATAATAGTTTGTAAATTATCAAGGGTTCATGAGGGAGGGAGGGAAAAATGAGGAGCTGCTACCAAGGGCTCAAGTAGAAAGTAAATGTTTTGAGAATGATGATGGCAACAAGTGTACAAATATGCTTGACACAATGGATGGCTGTATGGATTGTGATAAGAGTTGTATGAGCCTTCAATAAAAATGATTAACAAAAAGGAAATGTGATAGACTTCTAACTTTGGGGTTAAATAAATATGGATCGGCTTAATTTATACTAAGGTGTGAGTGACTGATACTAGATTCCTCCCTCAGATTGCTTTTTATTGGCAGTAAGGAAAACCAAACAACAATATCAAACTGAACAGGGAAAGTCATGGGAGGGACAAGGATGGTAAGAGCCTAGGAAGAAAGAAGAGAACAGGAAAGGGGAACATGAGCTTTTTTGAGTTTTCCTAAAGGTTAGGCAGAAACCACTTAAATTCAGTTTAATTTCAGAGAATGTGATCTTCTGCTGGCTTCATGCATCAGACTAACTGTCAAGACTCGGGCACTGTTTCTGCAAAAAATCAGATAAAGCTGCCAAAACAAACCTCAAAATCTTGAGTGTTTATGAGAGAAAAGTCGTTTTTCCCCTAGCTTGCCTAGAAAACACTGTCGAGCATTCAGATAATACACCAAGGTATTAAGGGAGAAAATCCTTCATGTGACCACTGTTGACATCACAGTGCATTTTCTTATAGCTTAAAAGAGTGTTTTCAAGACAGTGTGCATGGCAGTTCAGACAGAGGAGATGGCACAGCTGTATCAGTCACACAGAAAGCAGGGCCTGAGGCTTCTGTTAGCAGAACCTGGCATCGATCGCCGTGGGGGCCAGGTGTGTATAAAACTGTCCTATATGCCTTCAGTGAGGTGTGCATGCATGGTGGCGGGGACATAGCTTCCCATGGCCACTTTTTGTGCACACCCACACACACACACACACACACACACACACACACACACACACACACTTCCCCTGTCCCTGGCACTCTAGTGGTGTAGGGGCTCTGAGCTGCTCATGAGTTGGTTGCACTTCAAAACCAGCAGCCATTCCTAGGCAGCAAGACAGGGTTTCCTACTCCTGTAAAGAATCTCAGTCTCAGGAAACCACAGGACCAGCTGTCCTGTGTCCTTTAGGCTGTGGGATGGAACCAGCACAGTGGCAGTGAGTTTGGTTTTGGTATATTTTTAGAAAGCAGTTTATCTGAAGTGTCTTATTCAAATGAGAACCACTTTCTGAAATAGGTGAAGACTCTGGATAATTTAAATCAAAGAATGTATATCTAGAGAGTGCCTGTGTGTGTGCGCAAGTGTCTGAGTATAGACACACAAGCACACACATGTACAGACACACAGGCCCACACAGAAACACATGGGGAGATGCCAAAAAGTTCATGGAAACATGGAGTGAGAAAGTAAAGGAATTTTCCATGCATCTTCTGTAGCCTCCTTATATGTCCCAATGTCTGTGTGTTTGGACAGGTGATGTGTGTGTCTCTGTGTGTTTGTGCGCGCGCGTGTGTGTGTGTGGCAGGGTATGTCAGTGTGTGTGGTTTTGTGCATGTAAATGTATATGCATATATGTGTGTGTCTGTGTTCTTATACCTGAATCTCAGGGTCTCCTTTGGCTTTTTTCCAGCTGTAAGACTTGTGAATGAAGCCTTTCTTCAAGCACAAAGTCAGGGCCTGGGCCAAGAATCCAGAACCTGGTGCTAGGACCAGTGAGAGTTTTTCTAAACAGCCTCCTCAGCCCTGGGGAATGGAGAGCCAGCACTCTTGACTGTGCTTGCTGCTGACTGGCGAGCCAGGCTGCAGGCAATGGCTCTGCGCTGCTGGCAGTTGAGCGAGGGGCCGAGGGTGAGAATAAATATCACTTGCTGACACGGAGTCCTGGGGCTGTGCTGCCCACAGGAGTCATGGTCCCCAGGACGCCAGGACTGCTCACAAAGCAGGCATTTGTGAACCGGTTGGCTTTACATTAATTAATTCCCCAGCCATTCACCAACAGTAACAATCCCTTCAATTAAAGTCCAGGCCGGGACAGCCCTGGTGTTTATTGGAAGCGACATCTGCATCGCCAAGTGTGACTGCGTTAATATGGAGAAGCACAAAGGGACCCGCGGTCCTCTCCTGCCTCACACCTCCTGGCTCTTCGAGCTCTGGAGGAAGAAAGAGGACTTGGCCCTGTCCGAGGGACTGCCTTTGCTGTCTTTACTCTCTGGTGGGGAGTATATCAATTTAAGCCATCTTGTTCTCTAGAGGGTGAAGCTGCACAGAGTGATCTGAAAGGGGGAAGGTTTGAGTTCACCCAGAGGTCCCTTGAAAGAAAGCACTGGCCGTTTGTCTCCAAACCATCAGTCCCTGAAAACCCCAGGGTGGTGGTCATGTACCTGATGTCAACTTCATGATTGGGATGTAGGGGTGGAGTCTAGTCTGTCAATCTGGAAATAGCCAATGAGTAGCTAATGAGGCCTCTGTGTGGGCATAGCTTTCTCCTGATAATTCTGGGAAGTCTTGTGGCATTTCCCTGGTGGAGATGAGAGATCATTTTCCCAGTTGTTGGGAGTCGCTCGCCTGACAAGACAAGATGGCAGCGTCCGAGGAACTGGAAGAGCTGGAGAAGCCACACGGCCTTACCCTGATGAAATCAGACCTCTGGAGCTGGAAAAGCTACAGAGAGACCCCTGCCAACGCTGAGATGTTTCTATTACCAATGGGTACTGCTGATAGACTCTGAGCCCTAGAAATGAGGAGCCATGAGGGGATCCCTGCCAGAGCTGGGATTCAGCACCCACTGTCCTATGATTCCGTGAATCGGAAGGAGACTTTATAGTCTGGTATCAGACATATGGGCTATATCAGACTTATGACTTTGAACTGGACTGGGTTGGGACGTTTTCTCAATGTTCCATTCCTCTTGTATATAAACCTTTCCCTTATATCCATATCCATATCCATGTCTATGCATTTGTTTTTCTATTCTACCCGAACTAACACAACCAGGGAGCAGAATTTTACCCTGATACAAACAGGGACACTTTGAACCAGAATCTTATGCACGGCATCCCCGAGTTGATCTGCTAGGGCTGAGGCACACATGGATGGAACCCAGAAATTTTCGTTTGGCAAATTCTCTCATCCTGGAGATGAGACTATCGAAGCTAACAAGAGACTCAGAGTATCCTGGGGCTTAGAAAAAGCTGAAAGGGCAGAGAGAAATATGGAGAGCGGGGCTGACTGCAAGTTCCAGAGCAGAGTGAAGCTCTCTGTTCATCCGTGCATAATTGTATGTCCTGGGCTTCGTGGGCACTAAGTAAGTGTGTGATGGCTGCAGACAGATGGACTGATCAAGTCCTCACCCTTTCTGTCAGCCCTCCACATTGGGGAACTGCCCAGATGGGCAGTTTAATTGGGTGACTTTTATTTCCAGTTCTTGGAACGCTTTGCAAGTATCTGTCGCCGGACAGAGGCCTGTGCTGTAGGAGCTGGGCATGCAGTGTGCAGCCCGCCTTGAAGTTCAGAAGGTTGCACCTACCAGAAACCAGGATGTGTCTTGCAACTTACTTACCCATGGTAGCAAATGCTCATTAGTTTGGGTTATTTTTGTCATTTATTGCATTTATTGCACTTTGGGGAAACAGACGTTTAAAATACTTCATCCTTTTCTACACACACACACACACACACAACAAACCAACCAACTAACCAAGCAAACTAAAAACCCTTACTATCCTCAAACTGATTCAGATGCACAACAACCCTTAGACCATGATAGAACTACCCCTGTCAGATGTAAAGACTGTAAGTCTGTCTGGGCATAGAAAGTCTCATCTTGGCCCCTCAGGATGGCTGGTGGTTCTGAACTGCTGATATTGTGGTTAACAGTCAAATGTGCAACCCACAACCCCACCAGGGCTCCACATTTCTAGCTAGATGGTGGTGCGCTTGACTATTCACTGGAAGGTTAGTGGTGTGAACCCACCCAGTAGCACAACAGAAGACATGTCTGAAAATGAGCATCCATTAAGATTATAGGCAACCAACCAACCAACCGACCAACAATCTTGAACAGTTCCATTCTTCAGTTCATTGGGGTTGACATGGATCAGAATCAATTTGAAGGTAATGGTTTTTGTTTTTCTGTTGTGAAGACGATACCAAAAGGATGAAGAGTCCCTGGCCCCTTATCCCTTACCTCTAAAAGTAGGAGAAACACAAACACGTTCCTAAACAATGGGAAGGCAAAGAGGAAGGCAGGTCAGGGCTGCAAAAGACCAGGGAGCTTGGCGATGACAAGACAAGACCAGAAGGATCTGTCACAGGTTCCTGCTGGAGGTTTCCTTAGACATTTGCACTCATCAGTGTTTTTTGTATTTCAGAGAGAATCATCCTGATAAAGGGAGCATTATGAACAAAGACGTCTTGCCAGGGAATTACCTGAGGACAAGGTATCTCTGGAAATTATTTCTGTAATTTATCTCTGGAAAGAGTGATGAGTGTGCTATGGGGTAATGTGTAGATTTGGATGGTGTGCAGTCATGTACTCTGGTGTGAATTTGATTAAGAGAGTAGGGGTAGAGTCTAGCCTGTCATTCTGGAGATAGCCAATGAGACCTCTCTGTGGGCATGGTTTTCTGTTAGAATTCTGGGAAACCTCACAAAATATCCCCCATGGAGATGAGAAACCATCATGCCTTCATCTCAGAAACCCTCAGGGGCGGTTTTGCCTTGTCCTGTAGGGTCACGCTGAGGCAGTGTACACTCGATGGCAGTGGCTTGGCTTGGGTTTTGTCCCATACGATTTCCTAGGATGTAATCTTGATGGGTGCAGATTGCCTGGTCTGTGGTCTGGAGGAGCGGCTCGTGGGTTTGAGCCACCAACTTTTTGGTTCGCAGGCACGTGCTGAACCATGGTATCCCGGGTTCCTTGGTTTTATGACATGAGCTGTCTGCTTTAAAGATTGCTCTGAAAACCCCTGATATGACAGATTGAAAAAAATGCATAGGGGGAGGCAGATGGGATTGTGTGAACGTCCTATTAGTGCTGATGCAATCAGATGCAAAAGGACCAATATTAGATGATTAGATAGATCAACTATCTAGGCAGGCGAGTTAGTAGAGCAGATGACTGGTGACTGGGAGCTGAGGGCGTGGGGTGAGGAGTGATTACCGAAGGGGAGCTTTGTTGGGGGTGACCACAAAGTTTAGGAGACAGGTCAGAGTGATAGCTGCATGCGAGGGTGTGATCGATACCGCAAGTTGTAGTCTGCACCACCTTTACAATGGCCACTTTTATGTTGTGTCTCTATTGCCAAAGAGTCTCAGGGTGGAACGATGGGTTAGACATTCAGACTGGCATGCCATAAGAAAGCCTGGCAGTTTGAGTCTCATAAGTGGTCACCTTGAAGACCCAATGAAGGACAGTTCTACTGTGCACACCTGGGGTCTCCAGGAGTTTGTGTCCACTCAGTTTGAGTGCCTTCCAGTCTAGGGAGCCCATGTTCCAGCACCTTATCAGACACTGTTCTATTGTAACCCATTGATGTGCCATGGGCCCATTTTAGGAAGGCAGCCACCAGGCCTTTCATTGTGGTCTTAGTCTAGAAGCTCTACTGAAACCTGCCCCATAGCATACCACCCCACAAGCTTCCAGAGTATTACCAACTAACAGAACAAAGCCCCGCTTCCTGCAAGTCACTGATGTCCACTCAGTGGAACCTTTGTAAAAAAAAAAAAGAAAATTACTAACATGTAATCTAATGAGACTGTGTGATGAGGCTGTGGTAATGCTTGTCTTCCATGCAGGAGACCCAGGCTCTATTCCTGCCAGTGCATCTCGTGAGTGTGCCCCCCTCCCCACCACCCCACATCTATCGTCAGTGGAGGCTTGTGTGTTAGTCTGCAGCTACACAGGATTCAGGGGAGCCCCTGGACGAAGAGAGTCCAGGAAAACCCAGTGGATCACGATGATCCAATCCCTGGTCAGCCCTGAGGCTGGTACCAGCCTGCCCACTGTGGTTTGTTTCATGGGGTGCAGCATGCCCGAGAGTCCAAGGCTGACTGGACAGCAGCGAGCCACAGCAATGATGCTCTTTTACTAAAAAATTTAAAGTCAGTTAACGGAGTCAGAAACACTGAACATGGAAGGTAGGGAGCATGTACGCACTCAAAAAAACCAAACCAAACTCGTGGCGACTGAGTCAATGCTGGCTCAGAGTTTCTGAGACTATAATCGCTTCCGGGAGGAGAGAGTCCAGTCTTTCTCCTGCAGAGCTGCTGGTGCTTGCAAACCGCTGACCCTTCAGACCAAGGCCCGGCATGTAACTACTACACCACCAGGGCTCTAGTTTGAGTTCAAACATGCAGACAAGTGGCAGACTTGGGTGATGATGGCTTCTCCACAGTCGCTGGGTTCCAGAGTGTTCGCCACAGGCCAGACATGGCTAATGTCCTGCCCACAACAGTGGGCATCACGGTGATGGATGGCACCTGGGACCCAGGTCCAGTGAGCTGAAGTCTGGTCCTGTGCTGCCACCAGCTCTGGGATTCTTCCAGAACTCCACTTCCAGACCTGTAATATGATGGAGTTCAATTAGACCATCTCACAGGTCCGTTACTGGACTGTGCATTGTACGGGGTGAGCTCTGATGAGCGAGGAAACGTGCTGTGTTCAAGTCTGTTTGTGTGTCTTTTGAGTTCCTTCCAGTCTAGGGAGCTCATGTTCCAGCACCTTATCAGACACAGTTCTATTGTAACCCATTGATCCGCCACAGGCCAATTTTTAGAAGGTGGCCACCAGGCCTTTTGCTGTAGTCTACCACCCCACAAGCTTCCAAAGTACTACTAACTAACAGAGCAAAACCGTACTTCCCACAAGTCACTGCTGACTCACAGCAACCTGTGGTGGGTCTCCAAGGCTCAGGGGTCCTCAAACTATGGCCCATGGGCCACATGTGGCCCACCAAGGACATTTATTGTACCCACCGGGTGTTTTTGCCACTGCTCCCTTCCTGCATGGCAGTCAACTCATTCTGGGGCCATAGTGAATTTGTTTATAGTTTTTTTTTAAAACTATAGTCCGGCCCTCCAACGATCTGAGGGACAGTGAACTGGCCCCTGTTTAAAATGTTTGAGGACCTCTGCAGCTGCATATGTAAGGGAGTAGAAACCCCAGTCTGTCTCCGGAGGAGTGCAAGTGGCTTGGAACGGCTGGGCGTGAGAATGGAAACCAGTGCATAACTATGTCACCGCAGGCCTTCCGGCTGACTGACAGGTAGTGGTGAAGGTAGACCCATCTGTACTTGGAAATCCTATGTGACCATGCAAGATGGTAATGTCAGGTCAATTACTGAAAGAACCCAAGCACGGGGGAACCCGAGCTCAGACAGATGAGCGCTCTAGTCTGGGGTGTGTTGGGAGTTCCGTCTTCTTGTCTGTCATGAGCCCCTTGTAATTTGCTGGTGCTTCTGGGGCTGGGGACCTTTGGAAGACAGAGCCAGCAGACTGGCATGCTGTGGCAGTCATGTACTTGATGTCAAATTAATGGTTGGGATGTAGGGGTGGAGTCTAGCCTGTCAATCTGGAGATAACCAATGAATAGTCAATGAAACCTCTGTGTGGGCATGGCTTTCTCCTGAGAATTCTGGGACGTCTCATGGTACCTCCCTTGTGGAGATGAGAGACCATCTTTCCAGTTGTTGAGAGTCACTCGACTGACAAGACAAGATGGCAGCGCCCGAGGAACTGAAGAGCTGGAGGAGAAGCCACATGGCCTTACTCTGATGGAACCAGATCTCTGAAGCTGAAAAAGCCACAGAGATACCCCTGCCAGTGCTGAGATGCTTCTATCATCAATGGATACTGTTGATGGACCCTGAGCTTTGGAAACGAGGAGCCATGAGGGACCCCTGCCAGAGCCGGGACTCTGCACCCACTGGCTTCTGACTCCGTGAGTCGGAGGGAGACTATATAGACTGGTATCAGACATATGGGCTAATATCAGACTTATTACTCTGAACTGGAATGGGTTGGGATGCTTTCTCAATATGCCATTCCTCTTATTTATAAACCTTTCCCTTGTATCCATGTGTGCATGAACTTGTTTCTCTAGTCTTCCCAGACTAACACACATGCCATTCGGCGTATTCCTTTTGGATGTTCTTTGTACTTTCAATTATGCAACACCTGACCTGGCCCAAGTCTCTGGCCACACACACACATACCCTCTGCCACGCCCCCCACCCCCACATCTTCCCTATGGCTCCAATATCATTAATGTAGCTCCACAGGCTTTTTGCATGACCCCTGCAGCAGAATTTTCCCCACTGAGAGAAAAGGTGGATTTAATAAGCTTTCCCTTAAATGGCCCCCAATCTCTGCCAGTGATTAGAGGAGGGAGGGACCACCAACTACACCCAGGACACAGTTTCCTGGTGCAGGAGGTGAGAGAGGGAGAGAAGAAAGGGAGGTTTCCAAGACCCTGGGCCTCAGGGACCAAATTAAAAAAAAAAAAAGCAGCAGCAACACAGATTCCAAATCAGATAAATGTCAGTGCGATGTTTGTCAAACAAACTTGTCATTATTTGTCATAATTTGAGGAAGTATCAGTCTGTAGTCACACTTGAGCATGTAACAGAGCTATTTATAGCTGCCAGTCTAGAGCTTTCGCTAACGCGGGGCCAAGGTTGGGTGTTATAAACAGCTTTGTGTTTCATGACAGCGGGGGCTATAAATAGTGGGGTTCCCTGGATTCAGCAGAGCAATATTAGCCAAAGCCAGGTAGAGGGTGACAGGGGTGACCTTCGCCTAAGTGGGTTTTGTTTTTGAGCTGAGCTCTGGCTGAGCTCGCTCCAGTGTGAGACTTTGTCCAGGGAGGTCACCATCTTCCTCCATGTCCCTTCTGTAAGCAGGAGTTGGGCGATGGTGGGCTTTATTCACCGCATTAATGGACACTCACCCCTCGATCTTGAACAAGAGATGAAAAGGAGCGGGTTTGTGTGGAGCAAGCCTCCTATGTGTGGGATCCAGGTATCCACAGACAATGAGCTAATTACTGGCGCTTGCTCAGGCTGGGGGTAGGGGAGCTACCCTGTTATTCTAGTGAGCAGGCAAAGCTCAAAAGGCTTGTTTATAGCTTCAGATTGAATTTGACCGACAGCCATAGTCTCTTCTAAAAATAAGAGGTTGTCAGGAATTTGGAAATTAACTAGCATCTTGTGTCAGCAGAACCTTATCTGCGAGTGAGGAGAATGTGTGGAGGGGGTGCAGGGGAAAGGGAGGGGGCAGGAGAGGAAGGGGAATATGTATACATAAATTTTACATGTACAATCCATAGGTGTGTCAGTTTAAAAACTGATCATTATCCCGTTTGGCAAGGGGCAGTTTTCTTGGCATTCCCGCCTGCTCCTTTCCCCTCCAACTTTGTCATGTTGAAATTTCTGGATCTGTCCCTCTTTCCACTCCTCCCCTCCCAAAAGTCAACCCCAGATAGAAGAGCGTTAGGTTAAACCTCATTTTGCTCTTCTGTATTTTAAAGAAAAGGTGTAGATGTGAACACCAACAAAGTATTTATTGGATCTTAATTTGCAAAATTAGTTCTGGTTCATTTTATGGCTGTAATTTAATACTCATAATGATTTTCTGACACATATGTTTCAGCAGCAAGATCTACTTCCTCTTCATTTTTCATTTCAAAAGAGCTGAAGCATATCAGGCTGGATGGTGCAAATCAGGGCCCCAGGACTCTACACGCTGACATCGTGGCCCTTGGCCAGGCACACACTGAGTTCAAATGCTCTGACCAGGCACATCTTGGGCTGTAGGGGGCAGGGGGTGTGAGAGGGTGGGGAAGGAGGTATGTCAGAAATGCTTTCTGAAAAGGGGATTAACTTTTGATTCTTTTGTAGCCTTATTATCATTGTTATCCCATGGGGTGTGGCCACGCCACTCCAATTGGCCTGTCTGTCCTCCGGTGGCAGCTGACCTGGTGTGAGCATTTGCACTCGAATGCTGGAACCTTGTAATTGCAGGTAGCAGGCATACAGATTGCGACAGAGCTTCCAGGCTAAGACAGACCAGGAAAGAAGGTCTGATGATAAAACCCCAAAAGATCGTGACCACCCAAAGCCCTGTGAAGCACAGGTGACTCTGACACACAGGGTCACCATCTGTTGGAGCTGATTTCATGGCAATTGGTTGGCCATCAGGCTATGACAAGGTAGCCAAGGTCAAGGTGTGGAGAATAACACAGGATAACAGGTGCCTTGAGGTGGATACAACTGAATAACCTGAGAGGTGATGCTAGCACTTCCTCCATGTTTATTTTGGGGTCTACCTTCTTCATTCACCAGTCTAAATCTTCTCCCACCGTGGAGTGATGGAAGTGTCAGTGACTCGAGCCAGCGACTAACTGGAGAAGCCTCCAGCCTGGCATCTGACCCACGAGCTTGGAATATGCCCAGCTGCACGACTGCGTGAGCCAGTTCCTCAACAGAAACATCTCTGAATGAGCAAGTATAGGTCATCTATATGTGTACGCACAAGGATGTGTGCACACCCCCCCACACTGATGGTATTAAGCGTGAAGGCATAGAATTAATGCAAGAGGGTGGAGGTTATGCCAAGTTCTCCTGTATTCTCGTCCATTTTTTCTTAAAGCATTTTTACTATACTCACTTTAATGAAGGATTCCCACTGGAACCACGAGTTAAGTGATATGCTGCTAATGGCAAGGTGAGCATTCACATCCACTGGTCACTCAATGGATGTGCAGTCTGCCTTCAGATGGATGTGCAGTCTGGGAAAGCCTCTACAGGAGCGCTGGGACTTGGTTTGGGGTTTTACCTTAATGATTGCTCTGACGACTTAATTAGTGTTCTCTATTTTATCTCTAGCTTCTAACACTCATTGCAACAGCTACACAGAAGTCCCAGACACAGTTCATGATGAAAGGCTTTAAGGACGAGGTTCATAATGGCAATTCCATTGAGTAATGCCCATCGTAGAGTTGTGTATCAGGACATGTTACCAAGTTCTTTCAGATCTGCTAATAAATGCTGAAAGGGGTATACCATTCCGCTGTAAGGTTCAGCTGAACGCATTGGATCCCCTGAACAAGCAAACCCAGCTTGCTCCCAGAATTAAGTGTCCAGAGGTGCCCCTCTCTGGTAAGCCTCAGCGTGCAGGGATGCAGGTCCATTTCTGTGGGCCAGCAAGGCCAACGTCCCTGATTAAGCCCTGACACACCCCACTCCACAAACCGGTTTCCTGCACACAGGCACTCAGCTTTGCTTGGTCCGTGTGTTGGGAAGACCACCACTCTGTTCCATGCTCTGACTCCCCAGTCTGCTGCTATCTCTCTGACATATTTGGATCCAGGAAGCTTACTGCACAGGAATTTCAGGTCCAGAGAATTTACTCCACTAATGGCTCTTGCTGGTTGTGAGATCTCTCCTGCTGTCTCTCGGAGGACTCATTTTATTGGCAAAGGGATGCAGGGACTCTTGTTCACCGTTACTTACAGGTGAATCCCAGCAGTATCCTTTTTCACCTGCTTATCAGATCCATGCAGGGAAAGGCTGATTGGTGAGAGTTAGAGACTTTGTCTAGATGACCCACATTAAATAACTCACTGCCCCTCCAATTACATTCCTCCTTTAAAAAGACTTTTGTTGATGATTTAACAATAAATAAAAAAAAGACAAATGCCTTCTGTATTGTCTTTTGAACCAAAAGGGTTTTAATGGTAGCAGTATTAGGCATATTACCTGGAAGAAAATGCTTGGAATTGGAAACATGTCTGGTCACTTGGTAATAGGTTCTACCTGAGTGGCATTATGCCCAGATATTCTAGATCCCCGTGTTCCGGTCACCGAGTACGGGATGGGAAAGAGCCCAATCCAATTTTGCAAGGAGGAGTTATGTGGAATCTTTGTGTGCATATTTGTCCCCAAGAATGCCCTCCAATGTTGGATCCTGGTTGATGAAGGTATGAGTTAAATGTGTTTGTTTAGCATGAATTCTTAGAACTGTAGATTACCAAAGTTCCAAGATAGCACCAGGGCCTTGTATATTTCACTCCTAAAGATGAGGAAACTGAGCTTAAGGGGGGAAGTGTTCAAAGTAATTTAATTTCTAAGAGACAGAGCTGGGCTGTGAGTCATCTCTCTTGCCTCTCGGCAAACGTAATGCGTATTGGCTCTTGGTCCATGTTGCTGTGGGTGTTATTATTAGGTACTGTCAAGTGAGTGCCAACTCATAGAGACTCTGTGGACAAGAGAAGGATGCACTTTCTAGCCCCGTGCCATCCTTGTAGCTGTTATGTTTGGGTCCTTGGTCGCAGCCCTCTGTGGATTTGTCTGGCCATTACAGAGGAGCAGCGCAGTGGTTAAGAAGGAGGGCTCTGAATTAAAATCCTACCTCTGCCACTCTGAGGAGTCTGAGGCCCCAGAAGAGTACTTCTCCTTCTTCAACCTTGATTTTGTCCTCCATAAAGTGGGAACAATGATGATACAAGACAGGTATAGGGTCAAAGAAATAATTGCACCAGTGTGGTGCAATGGTTTCTGGTGCCTCGCACATTGCCGCACACAACCAAACCACAATGAGAACAAAACCTAAGGCAAAACAACAAACAAACAGCCGCTTCTCGACCCCTCAGCTTCTCCAATGAGGCTCCTTGTTCTTTATGTGGGCAAGATTTACCCAAGGCAGTTTAATGGGTAAGTTTTGTCCATTTGCTTATGTGTATTTCTTTGGGAGAGTCTCTGGATGGAGCAGACAGTTAGCAAACTTGACTATTAATCAAAAGTAGAAAGCAGCCAGTTTGATGATTAATGGGGTACCTCAGAAGAAAGGTCTGGTAACCTATTAAAAGCAAACAAAGCGGTCCTTGAAAACCCTTTGGACCACAGAGGTGAGCCCATGAATCAGAAGCAGTATGAGGGCAACCACTTTTGATTTTCTTGAGGGTTGTTCCCAGGTTTGTCTCCAAGAGAAACTCGTGGGTCCTCATGTCCCTTGTCATTGAGCATAAGGGAACAGATCTGATTCAGAGTTGGGTAAAGATGGGGAGACAGTGAAGGAAGGCAGCTGTCCCATGAACAAGTAGACCCCTGTGTGGTTAGTTTACCTCCGTAGGTCCAAAAGAGGAAGAGGAGTCAACCACGTTGGGATCCACCTCACATCTGCTTCAGGGACAGCTCAGCTTGGACAAGCAGTGATAGTTTAAGATGAGCGTGTTTGCTACCTAAATGGACTGGGAATTATCTAGTCCCAAAGGTCAAAATGGATTTAGCCCCACCCCTAAAGTAGGGACAGCGACTTTTACTGCAACTAACATGGACACAGGTCAGCAGCTTTGAGGAGCTCAAAAAGCATTGCTGTTAGAATTCTAATTCACATACACAAAGGTTAATTCCAAACCGAATGTGCTTACCCAAGACTGCAATCAGTAGATGGATGAGAGCACATTCTTTCAGTAATATACTTGTCTTAATTACATTGGAGTGCCTTCCAAAAAACAAAAAAGCTCCAGTCAAAATAGTATCTTTCTGAGAAATGTGCTGGCCCAGGTGGATTCAAGGGTCAGTGAATTAAAGTTATAGTGAGTCTTTGGGGGACTTCAGAGACTTAATCTTGATAATTTTCTCAAATGAACTAAGATAGAAAACTGTATTGGTGAGACAGAGCCAGGAAAATGGGGCCAAGATTTTGTTTTCTACCACAGCAATGTATCAAAGTTAACAAGAATGATTCTACTAGAATTTTTGTTGGAAAATCTTGCCCTGTCTACTCGGCAACCCAGATCTTGTTTTTTCTGATGTTGTGCTGTGGTTACTTAAGCTCAAATTTGAGTCCCTTGAGGAAGTCCAAGCTACTGTGGTGCCATGGTGCCAACTGAAGAACTAAAGCACTGCCTTCCGAAGGGCACAGACTTGGGAGGAGGAGTCACCCAGAACCAGTGGCCTCTGGTTCGCTCTCTGGTATATGACCACTATCACCTGTTGAGAAAGATCACCTTCATGTTTTTATGTTTTCTTTTAATAAAGATAACTCTGAATCACCCTTTTATTTTTGATGGGCTACTATAAAACATTGTATCCTTGGTGTGGAATTATTGTAGACTTCTATGGAATTATGCCACCCACCTGATTTGTGTTCTAAACCTTAACCTTTATGTAAGTCTGTGGTTTAAGGTTCCTGGTGGCACTGTGGGAAAGGCATTGATCTGCTAATTGAAAGGTCAGAAGTAGAAACCAACCAGCTGATCTTTAACAGATGAAGTTGACTACTCTAGTAATGATTAATATTCTCAGAAACCCCAAGGAACAGTTTTACTCTGTCCAATGGGGTAATTTTGAGTGGAAATCTATCCTGCAGTAGTGGATTTGGATAATTTTTATGTGCTTGTGTTTATAATCTCTTCTGGGACAGAGTTATCTTTGCTAATGAGACAGGTTAAGTGTCCAGAGTGTTTTGAGTCCATCTCTTGTGAGATATGAACAAGATTAGACAAGGGAGTTTGCAGCAGAGCTGGGAGAAGAGAGAGGCCAAGTCACATGGCAGTCTCCTGGGAACAGAAACTCAGAGGAGACACGGACCTATTTTCCTCCAGCTCCCCATCCAGCACTCAGACTTCTGCTGCTATTGTTTGTAGGTGCCATTCAAGTGGTTTCAATGCATAGCCCCCTCTGGGCAACAGGACAAAACACTGCCTGGTCCTAAGCCCTCCTGACAATTGTGCAACTGTTGAAGCCTATTGTTTCCGCCACCATGTCACTCCATCTCATGGAGCACCTTCCTCTTTTTCACGGTCCCTCTGCTTTACCAAGCATGATGTCCTTCTCCAGGAACTGGTCTCTCCTGAACATGCCCAAAGTACATGAGATGAAGTCTCACCATCCTTGCTTCTAAGGAGCACTCTGCCTATGCTTCTTCACAAAAGACTTCTTTCTCCTTTGGCAGTCCATGGTCCTGGCAGTATTCTTCGCTGGAATTCAAATACTTGGATTCTTCTTTCACCTTCCTTATGCAATGTCTAGCTTATGCAAATGAGGCACGGGCAAACACCAAATTTTGGGTCAGGAGCACCTTAGTCCTCAAAGTAACCGCTTGGCTTGTCAACACTCCAAAAAGGGTCTTGTGCAGCAGATTTACCCAATGCAATGTGTTCTTTGGTCGCAACTACTGCTCCTATGAGCACTGATCATGGATCCAAACAAGACGCAAGCTTTAACAATCTCAATAGTTTCTCTTTTACCTTGACATCACAATAGTTCCTCATGTTCCCTACTGGTCCATGTGGTTGTCTAGCCCCCATAGACTGTGAGAAGATGAATTTCTGTCCATGTCCATGTCTCATTTCCACTTGTGGCATTTCTGGTGAGATAGCACTAGGTAGTCAAGATGCTTGGTAAATCAGGAGGACACTTGGAATGTCAGGATACTTCCACCGGAGGAAACAGTGATTCTCATACACATACCTATCTTGCAGAACCTTCACGAATCTTCTGAAATGTGATGGTTGTTTTCAGATCAGGAAAAATAAAGGCGCAGAGATATTGAAACCGCAACCTCAAAGTCACAAGCGTGAAGATGAAGCAAATTGGATTGGCTTCAAAGTCTCTGTCCGTTCGCTGCTGGAGTGACGTTGTAGTTGCAAGTCTTTCCCATGCTCCCTCTTTCTGTCTCAGCTTCCTGGCGGACATGTGGCTAGGACATGGTACGGCTGAGAGAAGTGACAGATGGTCTGGGGACGTGCTCCAATTCTCGAGCCAGGTTGCGTGGATGAGACCCAACCTGCACCACTTACCGGCCACGAGACTTTGGACAAGGTCACTCACTTCTTTGTGCCCCACTTTCCTTCTGTGTAAAAGGAGACTCATAAATTGGACCCAGCCTGTGAGGTTGATAGACTGCAGGTGGTGCAGATGGTTGAGGTACTTGGCTACACACTGGAGGCTCAAACTCACCCAGGAGTGTTTGCACAAAGGCCCGGTGGTCTACTTCCATTCAAAGCAGCCACTGGACATCCCCTAAAGCACAGTTCTCCTCTGACACACATGGGAGCTCCACCCACTGGGATGGGCTCCAGGGGACCTGGTTTTCAGGAGGGGAGTGTGACAATTCAACAGACTGAGATGTGTGAAGAGCTGAGAACCAGATCTGGCATGTGGTAACTTTTCAGTCCCTGAGGAAGCGCTTACTGTCAAGCCCCCACCCCCGCCCCCACCCCGAGATAGACGTGCTCCTTTTGTGCGGACAGTGGGATGGGTGCCTTTGCTGCTCCTTCATTTGCGGGGGCGTCTAGGAAGGCCCGTGCCTCCTGCGTGGTGACCCATATCTGGGAGAAGAACATGTGCTCCTGGTGCCCATTGTAAACGAAGACCATTGGACGTGGCCACTCCTGGCCACCCCCAGGCAATGACTGCGAGGAGTGGACCACTGTGGAAGGGCGGTCAAGGCCAGCCGATTGAAATGGTCAAAGAAGCCTTCCACCCCCGGAGGAAATCTTTTTTGCTGTTTAGACTGCTGCAAGCAGCATACACATTGCTGCACCACTGTCCTCCTTGGCAGGACTGCTGCGCCGCGCTGCGCCTCTGCCAGTGCGTCTGTCCGCCTGACCTGGCCTGCCTGTCCCCTCCCACCCCCGCTTCGCACCCCCATTTCAGCCTCAGCTGCATTGCTCCCCAGCAAATGGCTCTGGTGCAAAAATGGACACATGAGAGGCCTTGCCTCCCGCCTGCCTTTCAAAACCGGGCTCTATCTCTTTTGCCCAGGTGCACCTGCCGTGGCCGCTCGCTACCTGACAAAGGCAGATACCTTTGATGGCTGGTTGCGCACTGGAAACAGGGAGGTGTGCTTTTCTCTGGGGTTTATCAGGGGGATTAAAATGGGATCAATGCAAAAGACCCTGTAGGACAATGGGAAAGGATTGTTCTGGGAGGAAGAGTGGGGAAGGGGGGGAGGAGTGCAGAAGGGAGGGGATCCCGCAGGACCCGTAAAAGGCTCAACTGAGCTTTCATCTGGGAGCCTGATCTGTTTCTGAACCCTGATGGGAAAGGTCATGAATTTTAAAATGTGTCTCAGGTCGTCGACAGCGCCAGTCATAAAACCAACGCTCTCTGAGGCGCAGGACTGCAGGGGAGGTTGGATACTGAGGAGCAGGGCTGGTCCATGGCATCTGAACCCACTGTCTGGCAACCTGAACTGCACTGGACACCCCCCTCCACCCCAGGTGGGGTCCTTTCCCTTATGCCTGGAGGGGAGGTTTCCCCAGGGCCTGCCATCAGCTTAAGACTTTCTGAGCAGGCCTGGGAAGGCCTGCTGCCCCCTCCACAATTGCTCACTTGTCCTGCTGCCTGGACAGAGGGCAGCACCCTCAGGGACTGGCACCCTTCCTCACTGGGTATTAGAGGAGGAGCTTGGGAGAGAAAAGGGGAGGGAGCTGCTTGGAGAGCTGTGCAGAAAAAAGGGCTGGAGAGGGTCAGTGTCTTTGGAGTCTCACCAGTTCTCCTACTGCGATGGCATGACTGGGGGAGGGATGTGAAGGGAGTCCCTGTTGTTTCTCCACCCTCACCGGTGAACGAGTCCTGGTGGCACTGTGGGTTAGGTGTTGAGGTGCAGACCTCAAGGTTAGCAGTTCAAATCCCCCAGCCTCTCTGGGAGAAAGGTGAGATTTGTCTGCCTTCTTAAAACATTATATCCAAACCTCCCCCCCCCCAATTATATCCCAGAAATCTTCTATAGAGTCAGAACTGATTCAATGGTGGTGCATATGCAATAGGTGAAGTTGAGCATTGATTTTGGGTCCCCAAGAGAATGATTGGTGTATTTCGGTATTAAAATGTTTATTGTACTTCAGTGTATGTCACAAAATATTTACAATTTTAAACTATGTTTAAGTCTATAATTCCATGACACCGATTGCCTTCAACAACCATCACCACTATCCATTTCTGAAAAATTTTCATCACTCTAAGCAGAAATTGCGTACCCCTGAAGCAACAAACTGCCCAACTCCCCCTATCACTAATATCTGGTGATCACTAATAAACTTTGGTCTCTAGCTATTTCATCGACATCAGATCACTTGTGTCTGACTTTTTTCACTTTGCTGAATGATCTACAAGATACATCCATCTTGCAGCATATACTAGTATGTCATTTCTCTTTATGGTGGAGTGCTTTGTGAAGGCATGGGGTTCCTGGGAGGTGCCAGCAGTTAACACGCTTTACTGCTGACCCCGAAAGTTGAAGGTTCCTATCTACTTAGAGTGATTTGGAGGAAAGGTCTGGAGATCGCCGTCTGAAATATCATAGCCATTGAAAACCCCGTGGGGCACAGCAGCATGCCGATACCCATGGAGTGGTCATAAGTTCGACTCAATTCCAATGCAACTAGTTCTTTTATTATCAATTTTTAAAAGTTTCATTTTATCTTATTTTCAATTTTAACAAGTCATTTTATTGGGGGCTCTTAGAGCTTATAATAATCCATTCATCTATTGTATCAAGTACATTTGAACCTATGGCAACTGGTTCTTGTTTGTTTGCTGTGGGTCATACACACGTGCTTGCTTATTCATTCATTAGGTGGTGGACACTGGGCCCGCTCCTACCCTGTGACTATTGTGAGTAATGCTGCAATGAATATTGTTGTGCAAACACTGTCTCGTCTATCTCACTCAATAAGAAGTACACGCTCTTAAGAAATGAAATGTGGGCAAAAACAAACAAAAAACCAAAACCATAACTCAAAATGTGGCTTAAATTGCATAGATATGGTCTTTTTTCATTTTAAGAACCCTGAAGAATTGCGATTATAACTAGAAAATTGAGAGCCAGGAGTTTATTGACTTTTCTGAAAGCAAGGGTATGGTTAATGGAAACAAGGTTGCAGAAATATCCCCAGCTGTAGAACAGCCCAAAGAAGGACCCCGACAACTTCACAAAACACGCCTCTTTATAAGTGTGTACATGGGCAGTGGGGGTGGGGTGGGGCATCCCTGGCTGGGGTAAGGAGCCCTTGGGTGTAATGGGTGAGCTGCTAAACACCAGGTCTGCAGTTCAACACCGCACGCAGGCCACTCCATGGGAGAACGATTTGGCTCTCTACTTCCATAGATTCTCAGAAACCACAGAGACAGTTCTACCAGGTCCTGTTTGGGTCACACTCTGTGTCAGAATTGATTCTATGGACGTGATTTGGTCTATGGGTTGCAAACGGCACACTCAAAGGCTCACCGGAAGACTGGAAGTTCAAACCCACTCCACGGCACCTGGGAAAAAAGGCCAGGTGGTCTCCTTGTGAGAACAGTCATTGAAAACTCTCTTTGATGCTGACACATGTGGAGTCCCAAGGCATCAGAATTGACTCTGACTTATACAAAGACAACCCAGGTGGCTGTGCCAGAGAAAGGGGTCCGTGGCTCTGGGAAGAGAGACCATAGGCTCCACCTATGGGTTGGGGTAACCTAATGGGAATCCTCCACCTCTCTCAGCTCTGGGCCTTGTTTCACCCACTCAGGAGCTGTGAACCCTTCTTCCCAGAGTGTCACTGTGTGCAGAGCGGCTCACTGGAGTGTCCACACTGTGACTGCTTTCTCAGCAGTTCCGGAAGATGTTTTGTAGAGGATATGTTCAGTTAAGATTAAAACAGGAGTTTCCACGTCTCCTCCAAATGACTGAAGACCAGAAAATAGTGGACTAAAAGGCCTGGGTTTAGCTATTGGTCATGGTTGTTCAAAAGTCTGCAGCAAGTCTGCAGTGAGGCAAATACAAGAAACAGCAGTTATTGCTGGGGATGGCTGGGGTGGACCCGACCTTGAAGATGGCTGTTGCCATAGTGCTAGGTGCTCAAACCACCGCACTGCCCTTGTTCCAATTTCATACTCAATAAGTGATCTTCTGAGGAAACTTGGTGGTGAGGTGGTTGCTTGTTGCACTGCAATACGAAAGGTCAGCAGTTCAAAACCATGAACCTCTCCTAGAGAGAATGATGGGGCTTTCTATTCCCTTCAAAAGTGACAGTCTCAGAAACTCACCAGGGCAGTTCTACCTTGGTCTGGAGGTTCACTGTGAATCATCATCGATTTGATGGCAGTCAGAAGTGACCTTCTAAAAAAGCCCTGATGGCATAACTGGTTAGGCACTCTACCCATCGCCAAGGCCATGGTTGGTGCCCATCGGTTGGTTGCTCTGCAAGAGAAAGGCAGAGGTCTCTGCTCCCCTAGAGATGCACAGTCTCAGAAGCCCAACTGAGACATGCTGCTCTGTTCAATAGGGATTGATGTCATCACAGAGGGTTTTGGAGTTTCAGTGACCTGAAAATCTGTCTCTCCATGGAGCCCACCTCCCAGAGAGAAAACATCATGGGATGGAGTGATTTGTCTCCCATTCACTTGTCTGTTGTACTTGTCTTGGCAACAGTGAGGAGGGGCTCAGACTGAGCCAGACAGTGCATCAAATGAACACTGTCCAGGGTCAACTGTGTACTTATTCCCACCTTTCCAAACCTACAGATGATCATGGAAGCCAGCAGGTGATTAGCTAATACAGTCACAAACCACGTAAAGACAACAGAAAAACATGAACCTAAGAGTCCTTTGTGAGCTTGACAGCTGGCCCTCTCACCCCTAACAGGTGAGACTTTGAGTTGCTTGCACTCTGGAAGGCTTGCCTTCCACGTTGCAAAACTGAGCAGAACCTCTGTTGCATGTTCGCTTGAAACACAGAGGCAGCTTGAAGAAGAAGGAAAATGATGCCTGCTAAGGCAAAGTGCTGTACCAAAGGGCTAAGCCCTGCATGAGTGTCCAGTAACAACTGTAACAGCAAGGGACTCCTACATACCCATGGTCACATAGTTGGCTGGGAGGGACCAGACGGTGTTTCGTTCTGCCTCACCTAAGGTTGCCACACATCCCAGCTGTGGCAGTCAAGTGCTTATGCTAATTTCATGATTGAAATGTAGGTGTGGAGTCTAGCCTGTTAATCTGGAGATAGCCATTGAGTAGAAAATGAGGCCTCCGTGTGGGCATGGATTTCTCCTGATATGTCTGGGAAATCTCGCAATATTTCCCTCGTGAAGATGAGAAGCTATCTCCCCAGTTGTTGGGAGTTAGGCTCAGAGATGATGAATCACGGACAAGACAAGATAGCAGCATCCTGAGAAGCTGGAGGAGCCAGTGGAGAGACCACCTGGCTTTTCCCTGAAGGAACCAGATCTCTGAAGCTGGGGTGGCCACAAGGAGACCTGTGCCAGCAATGAGTTGCTTCTGCTGTTGATGGACCCTGAGCCCTAGAAGCGAGGAGCCATGGGGAGACCCCTGCCAGCACCGGGATTCTGCACCCACTGACCTGTGACTTTGTGAGTCGGAAGCAGACTTTATAGACTGATTTTAGGCATATGGTTTAATATCGGACTTATGACTTTGAACTGGACTGGGCTCAATGTCCTGATCCTCTTGTATATAAACCTTTTCTTTATATCTATATGTGTGTCTATGAAATTTGTTCCTCTAGTCTACCCGGACTAAACAGCCAACTTGAATGGCAACTGTCACCCTCCAGGATAGTAAGAGTGACAGGAATAATTTATCTTGACACTGCCAATTTCTTGGACGTCTCATCAGTTGCCCCAGTAGCCAGAAGACCACAAGACCAAATGGCTTTAAGACACTGGCACTGAGTTTGGCGCTCCATGTGCCCAAAGGCCAGGTCTTGTGGTGACATTTCTGGGATGAAACACAGTGCACACACATTTTGAGAAGTCCATCCATTGTCTCCTGAGTGAGTCCTCTATCTCCTTATTCACTTTCCTGTCTGGATGGAAATAGAGAATTTGACAGGATGAGCTCCTTTGTGGGGAAAGGAGGTGATGCAGCATTTTTACTGGCCCTATTGCCAGGGAGCCCCGATCACCCAGTGGTGATGACGGCTAACTTCAAAGTCAATAGTTTGAAATCGCCAACTGTTCCACAGGAGAGAGATGAGGCTTTCTACTTCCGTGATGTGTTACTGTCTCAGAAATCCACGGGGGCCATTCTACTCTATAAGGTTGATTCTAACTGCTCTGAGTCTACTCTATTGACTCAGTGGCAATGAGTTTGTTTGTTTGTTTGTTTTAATATTGCCAGGAGGAGAGCTGGGAAGAAACACCAGAAGGCCTTACAATTTACAACCCCCTCCCCGTCAGGCGAGTCCCATCTTTGGTGGGTGGCTTCCCTAGTGAAGGTAGGGGCTGTGTCTGTTGAAGCCTCAGGACACGTGTCAGTACTTCCTTTCTCTTGACGGCTGAATACTATCCCACTGCCTGTGTGTGATACATTTTTCTGGTGAGGGTCACTGCAGTGATTGCCACCCCTTGGCTGTCGTGACTGGTGCAGCTGTGACCACTGCTGGACAAGAACATGGTCTTGCTCTTGGGTGTCTCCTCTGAAAGAGTGGCATTTCTTTGAGGCCTGCTCAAGGTAGCTGCTGCTGGGCCTCTGGCCGGGGTCTTCGGGGTGGAGGCAGGGTTCCCTTCTTCATGGACCTATGCAGCAGAAGGTCACAGACAGTAGCATGGGGGTAGGTGTGAGTTCCTCTCTGAATCCAGGCCCTCCTCCCCTTTGACCTTCAGCCTATGGAATCGGTAGATGCTCACTCATCATTCCGACGCTCCCATGCACACCATCAATTCTTTCTCAAAAGGCTTCTCGGCCCTTGGTAACCACCTCACTCAGCTTGTCCAAAGATGTTGACAAGCCTCCAATCCCAGAGTCAAAATGCTGTGGCCTTGCTCCCCTTGCTTCTGGGTGGCTCGCTTGCTCCTGTGTGAATGCGCTCCTCCTCCAGGCTCCAGTGAACAAGGCAAGGACGGCCAGTGTCCATCTGCCCACAGATCCCAGTTGGGTGGATTAATTAGCGATTATAGAGTACTTTGAAGGTTGGATGGCTAATTATTTAGCCAGCTCCCCCGCCCCTCCTCCCCCAAGTCCCCTTGACGGTCTTTTGTCTCTTTCCCTCATGTGGTGCCCTTTGATGTAAATAGGAGAGGATGAATCAGGGGTCAGTTAAGAGGGCCGGCCATTACAGATGGCAGGATTGGAGAGCTTAGTCTGGATGCATCCCACTGCATGAGTGGAGACTCATGGCAGGGACGAGCAGCACACCGCTCGGCACTGGTTCCTTTATGTCAAGCCCAACCCAGGCCCCGGGAGATGGTGGCCTCCCCGTGGCCCTAACAACCAGCAAGTCTTGTTTTTGAAGACCTACTTCCATGTCCTTGTGCTTCCAGGCAGGGGTCTTAATTTTGATCTGAAGTCTCTTATTCATTCATTTTCTCCTCTCACGCTTACTATTCCTGTCCCAGAGTTTGACCCCCTAAGATAAACCTGATTGGCGGTCCCTGCTCCCATTCCTGGGTTGCTGATGTTTGCATTCATTGAGTGGTCCCCAGATCCAGGCAACCCCAAACACGAGGGAACAAAATGCCACTTGTCCCAAGCCATCTCTACAATCTGTTATGAATGGAGTCTGTGGTTCACTGAGTGGTCATCAGTTGCTTCTTTGAGAGGTAGTTACTTACCAGGCCTTTCTTCTGAGTCTTACTCTGGAAGCTCTGCTGAAACTTGCTCAACATCATAGGAATATGCAAGCCTGAGGTGCGTTGGCTCAGATCAAACCCTGGTTACCCCCCTCCGTTCCCCTGGAGGTGAGCTGTAGGTGCTCCCAGCACCAGGTTGGCTAGAACTCGTTTCAAGCTGTGCTCTGGGGCAGCGCATTCAAGCTGCCTTGAAGTTACAAGAAAGAGACCATATTGTTTCTTTCACCTTCCCTCTCCCTCAGCAAACCAAGGCTTTGAAATAAAATGTATTTTTTTTTTGGATTAAAGGAAAATTGTTGCATACTTTCAGTGTGCCTACTTTTTTCATGAGGAAACTCGGCTGTAACATAAATATTGTAGATCATAGAATGACATTAATAGATCTCTACCTGATCCTGAAAGAATCCCCGTGGTGCAGTGGTCGGCCGTTAACCATCAGGTCACCAGTTTGAGTCCACCAGTCACCCAGCAAGAGAAAGATGCGACAGTCTGTTTCTATAAGGGTTCGCAGTTTGGGGAACTCTTGGGACAGCTCTCCCTGTCCTTCACAGGGTCTGTGAGCTATCCCATAGCAAAAGAACATTGTGCCTGGGAGAGGAGAGGGCTGGGGGGGCGGGGAGGGGAAGTCCTTCGACAAGATGGATTGCACAGTGAATGCAACCAGGAGCTCCAACATAAGAACCATCGGGAGAATAGCGCAGCGCCAGGTGGTGCTTTTCTCCGTTGTATGTCAGGTCGCTGTGAGGCAGAACGGCTTGAAAGTACCTAACAGCCCCATGAGTTAACGTGATGTCAGTGGGGTTAGTTTACCTGCTTCTGTGAATGGGTCCTTTGTGTAACTATGAACACATGAAGGTGGGCGATGCTTCTGGCTGCAAACCTCAGAGTGCATGTAGCTCATTCTTTTGTGGATCTATAGTGCAGTGAGAAGCCCCTCCGTTGTGGAGATGCTAGAGATACGAAGAAGAGATGGCATTCAGTTCTAAAGATTTATCCAGTCTCAAACACAAATGAGTGCCATCGAGTCAATAGAAACTTATAGTGATTCTCTAGAACTGGGTAGAACTGCCCCTGTGAGTTTCTGAGACTAACTCTTGATGGGAGGAGAAAACTTGTCTTTCTTCTGCCAACTGGCTCTTTTCCAACTGCTGACCTTGCCAACCCATAATCACCAGGCCACTAGGTCTTCTATTTCCAGCCTAGCGGGGAGAAGAGCATGGAAACATGGTAGAAAAGGAAAGACACAATCTGAGTCCATTGTTTTGTATGTTGCTCTCTTTTGCCTCTCTCTCTGATCAACAGGTGGCAGGTCCTTGGCGTGTCATTGCCTTGGGGATGTTTTCAGGGCCGAAAACCAAAGCTGCTTGAAGTCAAAAGACTTTTGTAAAAACCCCAAGCTCTTTGAAGCACGGATGGTGGGTGTGCAGGAGGTAAAAAGGCTTTTGAGGGCTGAAGGAAAGAGACTGGCTCCGGGGGCAGGAGGCTGCAGGAGAGCTTGGAGAGCAAGGAATGAGAGAAAGGAGCCACGTGGAACCATCATGATGGAGTAGGTAAGGTGGTGTGTCCCGAGAGAGTCTCATGAGGCACAGGCCTGTCCCACAGGTGAACGGGAGCACCAATGAGCCGGGTGCCCATGTGAGCTGGGACACTGTACGGTGAACAGTAGCCAGGAGACAGAGGGACCTCCCCAGAGCTTTGGCCAAGGGGAGAGCCTGATAGAGAAAGTCAAGCCCCCAAGTTCGGGTTTGGGGTGCAATGACTGTGGAGAGGTTTCTGCCATCGGCAGGATGAGAGCTCAGAGTGTGACATTGCAAGAGGGCATAAGATGAAAGTAAGAAGGCACTCTGCAGATTGGAGCTCAGGGGTCTGCTTTTGGACGCTGGCTCAGCAACAACACAAGAGAAAGCAACAGGATTGGTCCAAAGAATAGCAGAAGCTTGGCTGATTGCAGGCACGGGAGGGGAGGCAATGAAAGAAGGCTTTCAGGATTAATGGTTGGACTGGTAACCACACAATAGAAAGTTCTGCTCCCATAAAGATTTCAAATCTTAGAAAGCGAAAGGAGCAGTTGAACTCTGCCTCTAGGATCTCCATGTGATGGCAGTGGGTAGGTGGGATAGTAATATTTTAGGAGTTGTATGGTTAGCGTGGGGCTGTGGTTCAACTCACTAAACTGCTCCATGGAGAAAGATGAGGCTGTCTGCTCCAGTACAGACCTACAGTCTCAGAAAGGTCTACCGAGGGTCACAGGAAGTTGGAAATGGACTCTCAGGCAGTGCATTTGGCTTGGTTATAGTCACTCAATTCAGTCCCCTCTATGGAATGGGCCCTTTGCTAGAGTCGGCCTTGGTTAGTGAAATCCTCACATAAGTGAGGAAATGAACCATTGGACTCTGGGATTCGGAAGGGCAAGGGCATCGTGGGCTAAACAAAAAGTGGGAGAGAAAATGAGACGCAGGACTAGGGGGTGAAGAGTTAAGTGACAGCATTCCTTGAAGCACCCCTCAGAGAAGTCTCATTTACATAATTAGAATCCAGATAACAAGGAGAATGGATGGTGGGTGAGCCGCTCGATAGAATTACAGTGATGGCAGAGAAACACAAAGACGAGACAAGATGAAGGATGGGATTAAAGATAGGTGGGTATGAGGTTTATGAAAACAAACTACAATTGGGGATGGGAGCTTCAGAGTCTGGAAGAGCAGTGCATGGGATGGGGTGGGGGTGTGAAGGGATGAGGACTGAGTTAATAAAAGGGGTTGTGGGAAGGGACTCCTGGGCCGAGGCACGGACAAAGACATGGGCCACCTCCTTGCTCCTGTGCAGAGATGAGCGGGGCGGTGGTGTGCAGGAAGATGTGCATGGTTGCTGGTCAGACCTTCAGGCTCTGCATTCTGAGCAGGATGGGAGACAGGAGCAGGAAATTGGGAGACTTGGAGGTCTCATCCACCCCTGTTGGAAACTCTGGGCTTTCAGTCTGGTGGGGAGGAAGGAGAGAATGGCTAATAATATACTGTAGAGATAAATTAATAATACTAAGCTACCTCACCAGGGTGTGATGAGTGTTAATTAATTAATTATTGTTTGCAAAGCACTTTGAAGGTGGAAAGGCTCTATAATTATTATGAATAAAATGTCAGAGATAATAATCCGGCAGAGCTCAATGACCTCATCAGCACCTCATTTGCATGGCACTCCGCGGATTGGCAGAGGCTGGGCCAGAGGGAAGAGCTGCCGGCATGGCAGATGTCTGTCCTCAGGCCTGACCTTCTCCCAACTGGGGCTAACTGATGATGCAGGGGTGTGTTAGTATGGGTAGACTGGAGGAACAAATTTCATAGACACACATATGGATATAAGGAAAGGGTTTATATACAAAAGGAATGGAACACTGAGAAAGCATCCCAACCCAGTCCAGTTCAAAGTCATAAGTCCGATATTAGCCCATATGCCCGATACCAGTCTATGTCTCCTTCTGACTCACGAAATCACAGGTCAGTGGGTGCAGAGTCCTGGCGCTGATAGGGATCTCCCCATGGCTCCTCACTTCCAGGGCTCAGGGTTCATCAACAGCATCCAGTGGTGGCAGAAGCAACTCATTGCTGACAGAGGTCTCCATGTGGACCCCCAGCTTCAGAGGTCTGGCTCCATCAGGGCAAAGCCGTGTGGTCTCTCTGCCGGCTCCTCCAGCTTCTCAGATGCTGCCATCTTGTCTTGTCTGTGATTCACCATCTCTGAGACTAAATCCCAACAACTAGGGAGATAGCATCTCATCTCCACAAGGGGAATATCGCGAGATTTCCCAGAAGTCTCAGGAGAAAGCCATGCCCACACAGAGGCCTCATTGACTACTCAATGGCTATGTCCATATTAACAGGCTAGACTTCACCCCTACATTTCAATCATGAAATTAACATAAGCACATGACTGCCACAAGGGGTCTTCAAGGTTTTTATTTTTATTTTATTTATTTATTTTTTGTTGGCATCACTGCCTCTGGTGGTCGTGGGGCGCTACCCAGCCACCACTGGGTTTGAACCGCCACACCTGCGGGCTGCAGTTCCGCACTCAACCACTTACGCCAGTGGGGCTCAGCCCTCAAAGTTTTTAAATAGGAGACTATTTCATTGTCCCTCAGGCCAGTGGAGAGCCAGACTATAGTTAAATATATTAAACACACACACACACACACACACACACTCACACACACAAACTATGAACATATTCACTGCAGGTCCGGGATGAGTTGGCTGCTAAGTAGGACAGGCAGCGGTAGCAAAAACACCCAGTGGGTGAAATAAATGTCCATGCTGGGCTGCATGTGGCCCGCGGGCCATAGTTTGAGGACCTGTGGTCCAGAGAATCTGGCTCTGCTTCCTGGGCAGCCAGTGTCATGGGAAAACTGTGTGCAACTGTACTTTCAAGAGTCAGAAAACTTTATATGTGATAAGTAGAGGAGTTGAGCACTTCATGGTGGGATGGAGCATGGTGGGGCGGGGTGTGGGGGGGATTCTCATGGCAGAGGTCTGCAGAAGGAGCACACCTGATGCTAAGCCTTCCACTTGGCAGGTTTGGTTTGGTTTCACAGGAGATTAAAGGCGATACCCCAGCCTTCTGCCTGTTTCTCACACAGTTGTGTGTTGCGATGTTGGGAGCTCTGCCATCAGCAGGGTCCCCTGTGGTGGGCAGAGGGCAGGAGAGCTTCCAGACGTGGTAGACTAGGATGCAAGTCCTGGTGATCTCGTTCTGAAAGTCACCCAGAGAAAACTCTACGGACCGGGCCAGTCTGATATGAAAGCGATCTGTGCACAGCACAGGACCTGGCAGTATTCTGTTCTGTCATGAATAATGTCACCAAGCATCTTTGGCCAACTAGACAGCAGTTCACAAGCCCTGGATAAAGGAAATGAAATCCTGCTACCCAAAGATGTTCCTTCCATACCAGAAAGTGACTTTAACATTAGGTAAGCATTGTGGGAGTTTGACATCTAAGAATAGACCAGAGTCACAACCATTGAGTTGACGCTAACTCACAGCGTCCCTATAGCGCAGGTGACAATTGTCTCTGTGGGTTTCTGAGACTGTAACTCTTTACAGGGGCAGAAAACCTGACTCCCCCGCTCCCCGCTCCGCATCTCCCCCAGGACTGGTTGGTAACTTTGCACTGCTGACCCTGGGATGAGTGGCCCCACATGAACCCATTCTGCCACCTGGGCTGCTTGAAGAATGCACAGAAGAAATGAAGCCACAGGAAAACACACTGCCATTGAGTCACAGCAACAGTTGTGTTAACTCCAAGGCGGTTTCATCCTGAGGAGCACCGACGACCTCAAATTCCTCGTGAGGAGCAGCTGGGGCGTTTGAACTACTAGTCTCATGGGTAGCAGCCCGATGGCACCACTGGTAGGGACTCCTCAAGAGAGCCCCGAAATAGCTACCAAAGACTCAACCTATTCCACATGCATTCCAACGAAAGAGAACAATAAAAAAACTTCTTTTACCTTCCTGAGAAGTGAGTTTCCAATTCCAAGGCTCAGAAGATCCCTGACCTTGCACTGTAAAATCAAAGGGCTGACTCTCTTTTTATTCTGAGGGGAGTGTTTTAGGTCAGCGGTTCTCAACCTTCCTCATGCCACAACCCTTTAATACAGTTCCTGATGTTGCGGTGACCCCCCCCCCCCCACAAAACCATAAAGTTATGTTCACTGCTACATCATACCCATCATTTTGCGACTGTTATGAATCGGGCGACCCCTGTGAAAGGGTCGTGACCCACAGGTTGAGACCCGCTGGTTTAGGTGGTACAAAGGTTCCGCATGGCTATCTGTCAACCCAAAGTTTGGAGGTTTGGGTTCACCCAGAGGAGTCGCAGAAGCAAGTCCTGGTGATCTGCTCTCAGAAAGCCCTGTGCAGTACGGTTCTACTCTAACACACAGCAGGGTGTCTTGAGTTGGAGCTGGTTGGAAGGGAAGACGGTGTCGTGGTTACACGATGGGCTGTGATGAGCAAGGTCAGCAGTTCAAGGTCACCAGCAGCAACAAGGGTGAAAGCCTGGGCTTTCTACTCCCACAAACAGCCCCGCAGTCGGGGAAACCCAGAGGGGTCGCCAAGAGTCGGTATTGACTCAATAGCAGTGGGTTAGTTGGTTGGCTTTTTGCTTTGGTCTGTGACCCTACCTGCTCTGCGGCTTCTGGGAAGCGGGACGCATTCCTTCTCCCGCAGGTGTCTCCCAGGTTGCTGGGCCCTCTCTCCTCAAGGAGGGCTCTTGGTTTGTGTCCCTGGTAGTCTGATTTCCATCCAAGTGTGGGGGCATTGAAGCAGCACAACCCCTGGCTTGGAAGCAGGGCACATCTTTCTGTGTTCCCTGGGTCAGCCTGTAGGAGGGGGCTCTGTTGAAAGCTTGCGGGGGTGGAACCAACGTATCGTAACTTTCTCTCCCCGTCCAAACCCTCTGTCCCGTATCTCGATCCTGCTGATTGTAGAATTGGTCAGGAGATACACCCAGAAAACCCCTTTCACTTACGTTGTGGAAGGCTACTTTGACAGGCAGCAGAGGGGAGGCCTGATTTGGAATTGGATGGACCTGCAGGGAATTTGCTCCACTTTCCTTCGTTACTGGGTGAAAACCATTTCTACTCTGTTACTAACCTCAGTGTTGGCAGTTTGATTCCACACAGCTGTGCTGGGAAAGACAAGGCTGGGGTTGGCTACAGTCAAGAAAATCTTGTGTGTGTGGAGGGGGGTGGGTGGAGGTGGTGGTGTTCCTACTCCATCACCCACGGAGTCGCCATGAGTCTGAGTCAGATATGGTTCCTCTATCGTATGAGGTCACAGGCTTGTCTGAGGTGATGAGATATCCCAGAGGAAGCAGCTAGCTAGGATGGGCTGGGGGTTAATGCTGATAATGAGGAGCTTAACAGGAAACCTAAGCGAAAAGATGCCCCCTGAACTCCCTGGCACGGGCTTGTCCAGCGCCTTCGCCAGGTCCCCCAGCTTCTCCAACCCGCTGGCCCCCACCTTCACTGCGAGGACTCCAGGCTTTGAACTGGGACTTCAAAGAGAAGCCAGGCTCTGTTCTTCAAACAGGTTTATAAAGAGATTTTTATACAAGACAACAATACTTGTCAGCAGTGCCCAGCTATCGTCCTTCCCTTTGTAGTTTTATTAGGAAATAATTTCCCGGCCCTGGAACTCCCGCTGGCGTCCTTGTTTCCTGGGCTCCCTGAGCTTGGTTTGCCCTGCCTGCTTAGCGCGGCTACCAGCTCAGGCCCCAGAAAGATGGTCATGAAGGATCTTCGCTGGCTATCAACTCTCTGTCCCGCCCCACTCAGCTCCACTAATTGTAGCAAAACTGCCATTTTTGTGTGTGAGTGTGTGTGTGTGCACGCGCACGTGTGTTAAAAATCCCTGTCTCTCAAGGCCTCCCTCCCCCCCACACACACAAGCCCAACTATGATTCCTTTTTAAGAAGGAAGGAAAAAGAAGGAACGGTGACCAGAAATGAAAAGCAGCTCTGAAACGGCCCTTTCTACACTGGTCTGCGTTCTGACAGGCGCTGCATCTCAGTAGAACAGCCAGGGGCCCCTCATTCCAGAGGTCTGCACTCCCAGGAAGCCCCCTTTCTCTGTGACAACCTTCTAAGACAGTGAACACAGTGAGTCTACAGTGTGCCCCCCATGTGGAAAGGACTCTCCCCAGAAACCTGGGCTCACTATCGCAACATGTGTGGGGCGGGTTTCTAGAGAAGAAAGGCACGGTGGCTGTTAAGGGTCCTCCAGTGCACTGACAGCTTATGTGCAATAGAAGAAAAGATGGGTGGGTAATCCCTATGTCCAGCTGGTTTGAGCCTGGCTTTGTGGTGATTATTCCAGCCCATCGTGGCCGTCTGCCTCACCCAGCATGATGTTTACTTTCAGTGAGTCGGTTGGATGATGGTCTATTAGGATTCCTGGGGTTTACATCGGCTGATTTCCCGTAGCAGATTGCCAGGCCTTTCTTACTAGTCTTTGTCTGGAAGGTCTGCTGAAATCTGAAAGCTATAAAAAAAATCTGTTGGGATTTGAAGTACCAGTGTCATAACTTTCAGCAGCAGAGCAACACATGAGGCACCACAGTACAGAGAGGGAACAAAAAGGATGTGGAGAAGGAATTCAGCAAGGATTTAGTTTAGGTAGGAGCCCTGATGGAGTAAGGGCTACTCATTGGGCTTATAAGTTCAGGGTCAGCAGTTCAAAACTGCCAGCAGCTCCTCGGGAGGAAGGCAGAGATTTCTACTCCTGTAAAGAGTCACGGGGAAATTCTCCCCTGTTCTGTGGGGTTTGCTAGGAGTCAGCATTAACTTGATGGCAGAGAGTTTGGTTTTAGCTTTTCGTTCCAGTCTTGATTTTTCAGAGGACTCAGAGCAATGACCAGGGTAGTAGACGGGGCTGATGAGCAATGGAGCAGGGATGGACCCAGGACTGCTGGCTCCAGAGGTCAGAGACCTCGGCTCGCCACTGAACTTGCTGTGTCCTGAGGCTGAGTTCATTCTGAGGACCCCTGGGAAGCCCTTGGGGACTTAACAAAGTGGGGTGATGAGACCCAGGTTGGTTCCAGGGCCCTTGCTCTGTTTGGAAAAGTAGATCCACATGCAGGGGAACCGGGTCTGTCCAAGGGTCGTCCAGGGTCACCCTGACTCCCTGCCCATTGCCTGGTGCATTCGGAGTCTGGGATTCACGCAGCTGGGATTCATGCCATTTCTCCGACTCTAAAATACTTCGCTGACCTGGCAGTCCTCACCTTGCCATCAGTAATTTTCTACCGCAGCCAAATAAATAGTAAATACTTCCACTGAAAAACCACAGACTTGGAACTGACCTAAAAATTTGTAGTCTGAGCAGAAATGTGCCAGACAGCTAGAGCAGAAGCAGCCTATTTATTCTGGGTTGCTTTGTGTCCTCTCCCTTCCCTCCCAACAACAACATCAACAAAACAAGCATGCTGTACATCCTAACCTTTATACCTGTGATATACTCTGGATTAAGTATGGATGGATAACCACAGAGTCAGGAGTTCAAATCCACCAGTCACTCCATAGGAGAAAGAAAAGGCTGAACATTTTACAGTCTCAGAAACCCTATGGTACAGTCTACTCGGCTCCATAGGGTTCCTGTAAGTCAGAGTTGACAACACAGCAGTGGGCTGGGTCTCATATGCTTTTATACCTGTGGGTGTAATCCCTTTTCGTAACAGGGTTTTTCTGTGTCATGTTAATAAGGCTTTATCAGAGTAGCATGTATGTTGAGCCAATCACTTTGGGATTTAAAAGAGCATATTATTCATACAAGCACTGCGGTATGAACCGGGGAAGAGCAATGCCGCATCACATGAAGCTCCCCAAGGAACCCAGAAACAGCAGAAGCTCAAAAACTAGTGCCCTGATTTTGAACTTCTAGCTTTCTAATTGTGAGGAAACACATTTTTCTTGGTTAGACACTCACCTGTAGCTTCTGATCCAATCTCAAGCCAAACTAACACCCACCGAGTCCAATCTGATTCATAGAAATCATGTAGGACGGGGAAGAAATGCTCACCTTCTCCCTTGGAGTGGCTGGTGCTTTCAGATTCCTGAACTCTTGTGCCACCAGTGCGCCAGGCACAATTGAGTGCTGCCTGGAGCTCCGTGCCAATGCTATTACATTCATTGTACAGACGGGAGATTTAGCAGAATGATTAATGGTTTCCAAAGATGCATTCAAAAGCAACAATAAAACTCATAATTTAATCTTCGTTACACTTGTTCCTAAATCATCCCCCTGCTGATCACTTTATATTCCCAAATGGTGTACAGGAGGCACTGAGTAAGGCATGAAGACTGGGCATAAGGCCTTTCTCTCTGGGGTCTGGATGAACTCAGTGGACCTTAACGCTAGTCATGTATAATCTTTAGAGGCAATTGGTTATAAAAAAAAAAGGATGTGATAAAACAAAATCATAAAAATTACAGTGTGTTTTGTATATTTGAATTTTAAAAATCTATAAATGATGGCTGGGGTGTGTGTGTGTGTGTGTGTGTGCTAAATCTGCCCTGTTGCCTGTTTTATCCATTTTACAAATGAAGAATGGTTTTTACATTTTTAAAGAGTTGTTTAACAAGCAAACAAACAAAGAACATGTGACAGAGAGTATACGGCTCACAAAGCCTAAACTGCTTATGAACTAATCCTTTACAGCAAAGGTTTGGTAAGCACCCTGTAGCAAATGAATGCTGTTTTTGCAAATTGAGAATGACATAAACCTGCAGAACCCTGTCCACCAATGCTGTCTGCATACTGTTCACAACTGAAGGACAGAACCATTCTAAATGTCTACTAGCAGATGAATGGATAAATAAAACATGGTATATAGCTATACAATGAAGTATACCCACTTATCACGGATCATGATCATGTCATCCCAAATTTTGCATTATGACAATCGTGAAAAATTGATTACCCAACTATTGTGTGCAGAAACTATGTGTGCCTGGCAATAACGAATGTTGAGGTGAGAGACGAGGTAACCATGGCTGTGATGGTGATGGTTATGTGTCAACTTGGCTGGACAGTCAGGTGGTGATGTAAGTTGGGAGGTATGTGTTGAGATCACTAGGTAGCTATGTAACCATGCAGTCATCCTCTATGTTATAATCTGCTGCGGTCATCCACGTTTGCATAATGGCGACTTCCACTCAAAGACCTAACCTGCTAGCTGTGTTGATGAGTGCGGAGTGGAGGAACTTCCAGTGCATACCATAACATGGATGAACCTTGGAAGAATAATTTTGAGTGCAATCAACTGGTCATAAAAGGACAAATATTATGATTCCACTTAATGAAATACCTAGAATAGGCAAGTCAAGAGGTCAAAAGATCCTTTGCCTTCGGTAAACCTGCTGCACAAGTCATCTTCAGAGTACTGAAAAGGAAGGATGTTACTTTGAGGACTAAGGTGCACCCTGCCTAAGCCAGGGCATTTTCAATGGCTTCATATGCACGTGAAAGTTGCACATCAAATAAGGAAGACCAAAAAGGAATCAATGCACTTAGATGATGGTGCTGGAAAAAAATATTGGCTGTAATTGTGGGCTGCTGAGAGGACAAACCAATTTTGGTTGGAAGAATGATGGCCAGAGCGGTCATGAGATGCAAGAATCCATACCAGAAGCTGGTCCCTTGAGAAGGATATTGTGCTGGATGACGTGGAGGGGCAGCACAACACAGGGTCTTCAATGACATGGATTAGTGGCTGCAACAAGGGGTCAGACCTGGGGAAAATGAAAAGGATTCTGATGTACGTAGGGTTGCAATGAATCAGAACCAACTTGATGGCACCTCACTACAACAACAGCAGCAGTAGCAGAATAGCTAGATATAGAGAGACCCACATTTATGAACAGTGATCCAAGGCAGGAGGGAGAGGGAAAGGCAACATTATTGGTTAGTGAGCACTGTCTTTCTGCAAATTGTGTTGGAATAATTTGGAAATGGATAGTCATGATGATGACACAGAATAAAGAACACATTCACTGTCATTGAGTTATTGAATCTACGTCAAAATGGTTGAATTGGCAAATGTTTTGTTCTATGTTTACATTTTTTTCCCATCGAAGAAGTCTATTATTGTCTCAGTAGATTCATGCAACTAGTAGAAATGATTAGTTTCATAGAGGTAGCAAGATAGATAGAGGTACACTCCAGAGAAGTTACACAACCCACCGTCAACTTGAATGAAGGGGTAGAGTCTAGTTTCTCAATTAGGTCATAGCCAATGAAACCTCTGTGTGGGCATGGTCTTCTCTGGAGGATTCGGGGATTTCCTCTCTTCCTCCCTAGAGGCAGGACATACTCTCTGCTTCCACTTTCTAGTGACAAGCCATAGGTAGCTATGCTGATAGAACCAGAACCCTGAAGCTGGAGTAGCCAGTGTTGCGATGCTTCTACTGCCACTGAATCCACAAGAATTTTCACCCACTGTGATCTGCCCTGCATTCACATTTTTGCATGTGTTGCATGAATCTGAAGAAAAATTTAGAGATTGGTTTCAGACATATGACTAATATTTGGCAAGTTCTGGACTGGGCTGGGATGTTTTCTCGATATATAATTACTCTTTTATACGAAGCTCTCTCTTAAACACATATGTTTGTCCTTGAATTTGTTTCTCTAGTCTACTTAGACTGACATAACTTCTGTATTCCATCAACATTTTGCAATCACTAGAGTCTACTTGCATCCTTTACCATAATTTTAAAAATACTGAAAAAAATTACGCGACCAAGAAAATCACAGTAGCATAAAATGGCATCCTTCAAACACTGAGTACATAAATGAGGATTTGTTCAGAGTGATGCCAAGGCTGGGTACTCAGCTGCTCACCGGCTCCTTAGAAGAAAGACTTGGTGCTCCCTCTGCCTCTGTCAGGAACCTAGAAAACCCTAGGGGACTGTTCTACTCTGTCATAGGTCATCAGTTTTTATGAGTTGGAATTGTCTCAATGACACCCCAAAACACAACACAACCAAAGTTGTGTGGTCCTGTTATGAGATGTAAATGCCAAGTTGGCCACTGGCTGCATTATTTCAATCAAAATTGCAAATCTCAACATCTTTTCATGGGCACAACGTTGAAAGTGAAGCATGGAAATCTTTATGAACCTGAGGCTTGGCCACATAGCCCTCATGGCCCTTGTCCAGGGTATCATACTCTCAGATTCCTGGGAACTAAAGAGGGAAAACTAGAAAGTCTGCCACCCATAGAATCTTTGTGCATGCCTTTGGCCTTTAAATTTACCTGGCCCACTAATGAAGCTCATCTAACCCTAGGGTGAGGTGAATCTGGTCCTCCCTTAGTCATCCAAGCCAGAGAGTAGAGCAGAAGTTGGATAGTGTTACTGGCCCTATCCAGTGTGTGGCTCCAAAGCCTCGTGATGCCTGTTGTCAATTAACTTCAGGGTTAGTTAGGTTGCTACAGCCAAGGAGAGTTGTTTATCTGAACTGCCAAGCCCCCTTGGCAGAGGCTGCAGTGCTCTGAGTCTCCTCACAGAGCTGCCAAATGACTTAACGATTTGTGACCCTCAGCAGTTGGCCAGGGGGTGTCCCAGCACAAACAAACCCCACCATTGCAGGCATGTTCAGGCTGGAGGGTCATGGAGAGGGGCAGACTCAGTTCTCTGATACTCAAGAGCCAGAAAGACAAAGTCATGAAAGGCAGAGGAGGTGAGCACTGAAGTCACCCCATTCTGCGTTCAAATCCTGACTCTGCCATTAACTAGTCAGACAAACCTTAAGCAAATACCTTGGTGTCTCAAATATTAATTTCTTCATTTTAAAAATTAATATCATGATAAGTGCCTCATGAAGTGGTTGGGATGCTTGAGAGATACTGGACTCCAGGGGAAATGCAAACAGCTAATGCACTCAGTTGCTAACGGAAAGAATGGAAACCTGAGTCTACTCAAATGTGCCTCAGAAGAAAGGCCTGGCCATTTACTTCTGAAAAATCAGCAGTTGGAAACTGCAGAGTATTAATTGTACTCTGATACACATGGAGCAGTCATGGTACAGAATGGCCTTGACTGGGAACTGGAGGAGAGTTATTAGATTCAAGCAAACCAGATAAGAAGGCACGCATAAAATTGCTGGGGGTTTTGTTCTATTCTACTGACAAAGCATTGGGCTTCTTTCCTGCATAAAGACTCACTTAAATGTCTAGGAGCATCTAAGACCATACCGAGAGAAACAGAACACAGAGGAGTTAGAAAAGGCAGAACTACACGAAGAAAACTCATTCTGGAGGAAGAGGTTAGGGAAATAACCAACGTAATAACCACGTATTAACCAATTATGGGAATCACAGTGGTCAAAGCCTCTGTGGTTGGGTAGCTCGGCCATTCGTACATACCTGAGTAGGACTCTTGCTCTGTCTTTAAGCCTCCAGAGTTTTATAGTCTGGGGCTCCAATCCCAGCTCTGCCAGTTACTAGCTGTGATTGGGCATTCAACTTATTTCTGCAAAACTTCACTTCCTTGTCTGTAAGTAAGAATGAGGAAAGCAACAACTGATACAGTCAACAATGGAATACTGGTCTCCTGACCTGCTGTGAGTGCTGTTGAGAACCAAGGTGCCAGCACAGACAAGGTGTGAAGATGAAGACGAATGAAGGAGAGGTTCACGTGTCATCACTCCTGATGATCTGGTCCTGTTGACTCCCGATGATCCAGGCCTCACCTTCATGGTGCCCTCTGGCACAGAACAAGGATGTTCTTTGTGCAGAGCTGGCAGACCTGTGGTGACTGACTTCCAGTCAATGACGACAGCAACAACCCCCTAATCTATGTCACGAAGTCAAATCCAGGTGGTTCATTTCCTGTGGCTCTTAAGAGTAGAGCTCTCTCTTGTTTGGGGTTTGTAAAAAGTTTGTTTTGAAAACATTCCTTGTAATAGGTGTTTCAAAAACACTTAAGTATTGGTACGAGCCTATTAAATTCCAACAGCTCGACTGACTGGAAGGTAAAATGCATTTATTGACTTAAAAAAAGAAACCCACGCTGTTTGCCTTTGGGGATGCTGGGCCAGTCTACAGAGATTTTGTGCTCAAGGCTAAAAACTTTTGTGTAGACTTTTTTTCTCACCACTCTGATATTGTCTTTCTAGTTTAAATTGCAGAGCCATTTATATGCCTGTTGCAGAAGCTGGTCTTACTAGAAATCTATTGTTCCCCTTAATGGCGTATTATCTACTTTCTGGCTGCAGACCAGATGTTGCTACCTTAGAGCGTTTCTATTCTTGATTTTGTTAACTGCCATTGAATCTTGTCTGAACTGATGGAGACTCCACTCACAATGGAAACAAATATTGTCCCACTCTATGCCCTTTCCTCCCTATGATGGCTTGTGGTCTGGGTGGATGTGAGCCACAGGATTTGTATTTTATTTTATTTTAAACCATTTATTGTGGATGGGGTGCAAGTGTACAGAGCAGATCCTCATTTTCCCAGGTAACAATTGCAATCCCTTCAATGTAACATCACCTCCCCCACTTCCTCCATCTTTCCTAACCCTTCCGAATCCTTGTACACATGCTGCCTTTTATATCTCAGATAGTTGATTGTTCTAGGTTGATAGGTGTACTTCCTCTCTATTGCTATTGTTCCTGTTAGCGACCTGTCTATTGTCTGGCTAAGAATTTAGCTGTGGGGTTGAGTGTAATTATTAGTTACACTCAGATTATTGCTCTAGAATGTGGGTCCTCAAACTTTTTAAACAGGGGGCCAGTACATTGTTTCTCAGACCATTGGAGGGCTGGACTATAGTTAAAAGCAAAACAAAACAACAACAACAACAACAACAAAACTACGAACAAATCCACTGTGGGCCCAGGATGAGTCGGTTGCTAAGCAGGACAGGCAACGATGGCAAATACACCAGTGGGCTGGAAAAATGTCCTCAGTGGGCCACAGTTCGAGGACCCCTGCCCTAGAGCACTGTATTTGTGAATTACGTATATTAAGCCAACAGACCTTGGTGCTTAGACTCTGGACCCAAGCCACTAGACACGATAACTCATTCCCTCAAAGTATTTGGTTGTATCTCAGAAATTTTCAGAGCTTTCCCCCCTGTATACCTAATCACATACATGGATATATTTCCAGAAAAGGTAAATACTCTTGTACAAACATTCTGTGTCACACTTATATATTTGTGGATGTACTCCAACATCCATTGAGTCTATTTGCCTATGCACGCATCTATTCGCAAGTCGCCATTACTGCAGAATTGTCTATAAAGCAGTATTTATCTCTTGTGCTTATCTGTTACATTTTCCCCAGTAACTTCCACGGCCTCCATTATTTTTAAATAAAACCACCCTCTTATTTATTATATATTGGCTTCTATTTAACCTACATTACATCTACTTGGCTTCTTCTCCATTAAAAGAAGGAATGTAGGAAGTTCTCTACATTATTGCACTTTTAATTTTGTAATTGTCTTTGTTACAAATTGAAATCTATGAATCCTTATTTTTAATCCAGTATGTTTGCTTTACTTTGGATATTCTCATATTTGAGTTGACTTCTAGGTGGTGTTTTCACATATGAAGCAGTACCCAATTCTGAAAGTGTTCTAAGGGAAGTGGGTTTTCTTAGTATGTATTTTTCACTTCATTGGTGAGCATCTAGCAACTTGATCTGAATTAGTGCACCCAGTGGTATCACCTGGGAAGGTTCTCTTTGGTCACAGTGAATTTTTTTTTCTTAAAAGCAGTTCCACTCAAACCTTGTTTTTGTCATGGCTAATTTAAAAGAAGAGTGTGTGGCTGTGAAATTTTGTTTTCTGCTCAGGAAACATGCCATAGAAACTGTTGTGATGTTGAACACAGCTTGCAAGGGCAGTCCTATGGGGAAAAAACTCAAATGCATGAGTGGTTTTCTCATTTCAAAAGGGTGAAATGTTGATTGATGACAAACCTCATTCTGGATGTCCATAAACTTCCCAAACAGAAGAAAATGTCAACTTGTTGTGCATTGGGCATTTGTTCCACCAGGTCAGACTGTTAATCAAGCTTTCTAAGGATTGGCTCTCAAAAGATAGTGTAATAGTGTTCAACATATAAGGCCTGGTTTGTGGCAGATGGGGGACTGGTTTTGCCTTCATGACAATGCACCTGCTCACACAGCCATCTTAGTTTGGCAAAACACAGCATGTTTCTCTGACCCCACACAGCTTACTCACCTGATCCTGCTCTGTGCACCTTTTTTGGTTTCCACAAATGAACAGGGATGTGAAAGACAGTGATTTAATGATATAGAAGAGGTGAAGAAAAAAATGAAGGAGATGCTGCTGTCAGCCATCCAAACTGATGAGTTTCAAAAATTTTTCCAAGAATGAAATCACAGATTTGCCAAATGTATTAAGTGTGGTGGAGAGTAAGTACTTTTAAGGTGATAAATTGGACTTGTAAAAAATTCAAAATACTAGCTTTAAAAAAATTCCATTTTTGTCGGGGGTGTACCCCCTTGTATGTCAATCTCTGCTGTTGTTGGTTCTCTGCCCAAGAATTCCCATTAGTATTTCTTGTCAGGTTGGTCTGACTTTCTATGTTCCTTTAATATCTATTTATCTAGAAATGTCCTAATCTAGCCCCATTGTATTTAAGAGACACTTTTGCTGGGTATATGATTCTTAGTTGGCAATTTTTCTTTCTGTGTCTTGTGTACATCATCCACTGCCTTCTTGCCTGTGTGGCTTCTCCTAAGAAGCCAGAGCTTTGTCTTACTGGTTCTGCTCTGTAGGTAATTTTCACTTTCTTTGAGCTGCTATCAGGATTTTTTCCATTGTTTTGGCTTTGGAAGTTTGAATATATGTCTTAGTTATTTTCTTCTGTGGTCTATCCTGTTTGGAGTTCATTCACTTCTTGAATGCACATCTTCTCAATTTTTATGATATTAGAGGTGCTTTATTATAATAATTCTTTGGTAATTTTTTCTATGATTCTTTTGTTTCTTCTTGCTTTAAAATTCCTATCACATCTAAGTTTTTTCTGTTGATGATGTCCTACATAATTCTGATAACTTATGTGGATGATGTTTCTTTTTCTTTTTATGATTGTTCCTCTAGCAGATTTTTATTGAGGTATTTGTCTTCAAGCTTATTAAATCTGGCTTTCCATTGATTTAGTTTTATTCCTTTCCCTTTCAATACATTATCTATTTCTAAAATCTTAGTATTAATCTTCTGGATTTCTGCTTGCTGTTTTTAATATGTTTTCTAATTTTTCACTTACTTATTTAGTTCATTCTTGTAGAGTTCTCTTGAATTCTTCTAAAGTTTTTTTTCTCTCTGGATTTTCATTGATTATGTCTGCCACTTTTTCAACCTTTTCTCTATCCATTGAAATCTATGATTGTCATTTTCAAATTCCTTATCAGGCAGTTCAAATGCCATTTCTTTTCCAGAAAGTGCTTCAGACTCTGTATTTTTACCTCATGTTTGAGCCATTCTGTCTTGCTTCTTCGTGTTAACTGAAATTGTCTGTTATCTCTGAGAGGGGTGATTTTTGTATTTAGTTGGTGATTGAATATTGATATGTTTTTAAGCATACACTGCCTGTTTCCTGGTAAGTGTGAGGGAGAATGTGAGTGTGCTGCTCTCTCTGGTCAGGTACAGAGAAGTTAGTAACCTTTGCCCATTGGGTGGGCCTGCAGGAGGTACAGATTTGGCTGTGCTGTGTGGGCACCATCTTCCATTGAGTATGACCATAAAAGATAACAGAAATAATAAAAATGAAACAAATGAGTGTTATTAGGCAGACAACAGTAGGAAAAATATTAATAACTAATAAAAGAGAAAACCAAAGACAAGGAAAGGGAAGAAAAGGGACATACAATAAGCCAAATGAGGGAAGGGAAAGAGACTAGACAATACTAAAGACAAAAACTAAGATGAGTTATAAAGAAAGGAATAACATACAAGGGAAGGGACAGAAAAATGAAAGAAAGCAGAAAACAGGGGTAAGATGGGGGCAGAGCACTCAGTATGATTGATATGGGTTGATCTTCTCTGCTAGCCAAAAAGATCACAGGGTTGGGATGCCAGATCTCCTGCATCCCTGCCTATCCAGCTGGCTATCCAGCTGGCTTCTGGGATCAAGATACCTAATTCAGAAGCATATGTTCAGAGGATATTTGAGGTGAGAGTGCTTGTGTTAATCCGGCTAGACTACAGAAACAAATTTATAAACATGCATATGGATATAAGGGAAAGGTTTATATACAAGAGGAATGGAACATTGAGAAAGCATCCCAATCCAGCCCAGTCCAAAGTCATAAGTCCGATATTAGCCCATATGTTTGATACCAGTCTATAAAGTCTCTTTCCGACTCATGAAGCATTTGCAGTAGAGATGTCCAACTCTGGCAGAAGTCTTTCCATAGCTCCTCATTTCCATGGTTCAGGGTCTGTCAGCAATGCGTACTGGTGGTAGAAGCATCTCAGGGCTGGCAAGAGTCTCTCTGTGGCTTCTCTGGCTCCAGATGTCTGGTCCCATCAGGGCAAGTCCATGTGACTTCTCCTCTGTCTCCTCCATTCTTCAGGAATCAAGATGGATCAGCGTACTGTCATCTCATGTTGTCAGGAGTTCATTGTCTTGGAGACTGAGAGTCAAGTTTCTCTTCTCCAATTGGGAAATATCGCGAGATTTCCCAGAATTCTCAGGAGAAAGTCATGCCCACAAAGAGGCCTCATTGACTACTCATTGGCTCGCTCCAGATTAACAGGGTAGACTCCACCCCTATATCCCAAACATGAACTTGGCATCATGAATACATGACTGCCACAGTGCTCATTTCTGGAAAGAAGTCTGGAGCTCAGAGAGCAGCTGAGGACAAGGTAACTGGTTAGAGGGGTTCACATTCTCCCAGGCATGGTCAAGGACCTGGCACTCTACATTTTTCTGTTATACCTCCTGCCATAGAGGTGGTGTACCAGAAGTCCAATCTTCAAGGATGTGGTTCAGATCCTAGGCAGAACAGCAGCTGTGGATGGGGAGAGGCAGGGCACAGGTTGCTGGTGGGTGAGGGTGGAGGCTGGCCATGTTCTGGTCACTAAGAATGTGGGGAGAACAAAGAAGTATCCCAATTTTCTTGTTGCCAGCTGCAGATGTCCTTGGGTTGTCTGACCATTGTTTCCACAGAATACTGCTTGGAAATGTTGAACTTGGCGTCACTGATGTCAGGCCATTCCACAATTCACCCACCTATCTTCTCTCTTGCTATTTTTGCTGTTTCTACTCCTAGTTGGTATTCAATACACCTCTCTATACTATCCTCCAAATCTCAGAATTCCAGGATTATCATCTGTATTTATTACATTTGGTCGCTCATGTCTTTATTATAGAAAGCTTTTGTAGCACATCCGCCTAGTCCTCCATTTTACTGGAAGTTAATATGATCCCCAGGTTGATATTCAAAAGTATATCATCAAGTATTTCATCTTAGTCCATTTTAGTTTGAAATCTTCTTTGAAACCTGCTGAGCATCATTTTAATACAAATGCCTCGATCAATAGACTAGTGAAGACTGTTCTTGAGGTGCAATCCAGATCTTCCACATGGAAGGCAAGAATTATATCACTGAACCACCAATGCTTTCTTTTCTTAGGATGGCCTTGTCCAGATGTTTGACTAAGAGCAACTGTTTGTGTTTTAAAATAAAATTCAGTTGAAATTTTCAGACAAACTTTTTAATTGCCCCAGGTCTGCCCAGAGCTTTTGATGAGGGAAAAGGATATAGAATAGAAAGTAGAGAGGCTGAAGTATAGGGTCTAACTTTATGGGAGGAAAAAAAAGAGGAAGGACTCACATTGAGAATAAAGAAGTGCTTTCAGAAAATCTAGGTTAGACAGACGAGGGGAGGGAAGACCAAGAGTGACAATGAACATTCAAGGGAATTCATGATATTTAGCAGTGAAGTCCTCTGGGGTAAATGCACTGGAGCCAGTGCATTCCAGAATCAAAGGAAGAAGGAACAATAATGACGTGGGAACTGGGAAATTTGAGCATTTAGGGCCTTTATCCAAAGAGACTTCTTAAAACGTTTCTCACATTTTGACTTGTGGTTTGGGGATGATGAGGAAGCAACTGTCTGAACATTCATTGACATTCTCAGCAGGGGGTAGAGTCATCAAATGATGTCAGAATTTCAGACCATGCGCTTAGATTATACGCTTGCTTCCCTTTGTGGAATTACAGTTCAAAAGACCAGTAACTTTTTCATGTGGCTGGTGTCACTGATTTATATGAAATCCTTTTTTCAGGCATACACAAAGAGACAATAAAAACCCATAATTGAATATTTTAACCACAAAGTCAGACTGTTCTCAAAACCATCTTCTTCATGCACTTAGAAAGATTCATCTCTCAGCAGCCATCAAAAATTGGACAAGAAGAGTTTTTACCTTATTTCTTCCTGGTAGTACTGTCAAACTAGGCTCCCTTTCAAAAGGCAGGCAACATTGAGGAGGGGGGGGTAGAAATCCCCAGTGTACTCTTATTGTAACAAGTCTCCTGCTAATCCCTAAAGTAACCCAAAGACTTCTTTGCATCACTGAGCACTGTCCAGTCTAGATGAAGGATGAAGTTAGAAACTGGGGCCACTTTTCTGACTCTACTTCTTAGAGATAAGTTGCTAGCGCTGTCACCTTCATGCACTGGGCTTTGCTTCTTTATAAGCAATTTTATTCTGGTGAGATGGGATGGACCCAGTGTAGCAGCCCTGATGTGTGCTTCAAGAGATTATGCAGGGACACACTCTTCAATTGCTGGTGGATTCCTAAGAGTTGCTGAGACTGTGGTTAGAAGTGCATTAGAAGTGAAAGATTGGTGCAACCACTATTGTGTTTAGCTTTGAGTTCACCCCAAGGCACCTTGAATGAAAGGCCTTGTGATCTATTTCTGAATATGAGCCATTGAAAACTATAAGGGGCACAGTTGTACTCTGTCATGGATGGGCTCACCATGAATTGAAACCAACTCAATGGCAATTGGTATCGGGTCAGGGCTTCAAAAGTCTTAGAAGAAGGAAATGAGAAGATAATGAACCTCTCTACCCACTCTGTAGAGCTTCTCGCCGTTGACCTGCCTGCAGCAAGCAATCTTCAGATTTCTTACATCTCGATTCTCATTGTGGTAGGTGGGATAATAGCCTTTCAGATTCACCAACATTGTCATTCCAGAAACCTTTGAGTGTTACCTGAAATGACAAATAGAACATTTCCGATGGGATTCTGTGAAGAATGTTGAGATAGGGGATTATCCAAGTGTGTGGCTAAAGTAGACACGAGTGTTCTTTTTTTTTCCAATGGTTTTATTGGGGGCTCTTACAGCTCTTATGACAGTCAATACATCATTTGTATCAAGCATATTTGTAATATGTTGCCATTTCCAAACAACTGTTCTTATAAAAGGAAGGCCAATGGACATTTGACTAGTGTGACCATAGTCAAAGAAGGCCTGCACTTAACAGAAGGCATTTGTGTGTGTGTGTGTGTGTGTGTGAGAGAGAGAGAGAGAGAGGACTTCCTTCAAATTACCTACTTTGCTTATCAGAAAGCTTAATCCAAAGAGTAAGAAGAAATCTTTCAAACTGGGGAAAATCTTTGATAACAACATATATGATATATCTGCTCTCTAAAATAAGTAGAAAACTTCATCTATTCAAGAACATGAAGACAAATTATCCTTTAAAAATTTTTTTTTTTTAGGCATCACTGCCCTCTGGTGGTGGGAGTAGGAGGCCCAGCCTTTGCTCCTGGGAGCCGGAATTGAACCTCCATCCCAGTGGGCCGCAGTCCCGTGCACAACCACTACGCCACCGGGGCTCAGCCCCTTTTAAAATTTTTAATGGGCAAAGGACATGAGCATGTAATTCACCAAAGAGAAGATTCAAATATCCAACAAATAGAAAATACATTCATAGTCATTAGTCTTTAGAAAGAAGCAAATCAAAACTGTAGTGAAATACTAGCAAATCTCTGTAAAATGGCACTGATCAAAACAGACACACACACACACACACACACACACACACACACACCCTGACCAAAAAAAATGTTCATGTGTTTGTAAGAAAGTTGGAACCCTAGTCCAACCCTGGTAGGATTGGCAAATGGTACCATGGAAAATAGTATAGTGCTTCATCAAAAACTTGTAAATTTAAGTACCTTATGATCCATCAGTTCTACTTTTTGTATATACCATAGACATCTAAAAGCAGTGATAGGAACTGATATAGGTGTCCATTAGAGCACAGTCTAAATGTATCAAAGGGTGAATGAATAATCAAATTGTATCACATACACATAACAGAGCACTTTGCAACTAAAAATAACACTATGATTTCCACCTCCCCCCCCCCATTTTATTGGGAGCTATTATAACAATCCATAGTTCAAGTAGATCAAGCATAATTATACAATTTCTGCCACCATCATTTTCTTTCTTCTTGAGCTCTTTGAGATCGGCACCTCACTGATTACTTATGAAGCATAACATGAGCGAATCTGAAGGATATTATGTAAAGTAAATCAATCACAAAAGGGCGAATATTATACATATAGAAAACAACATTCTTTGATGTTTATCTATGTCAGTCCGGATAATCTAGAGAAATAAATGCATAGACGAGCATAAAGATATAAGGAAAAGGTTTATATACAAGAGGAATAGGACACTAAGAAAGCATCCCAACCCAGTCCAGTTCAAAGTCAAAATTCTGATATTAAACCATATGCCCAATACCAGTCTATAGCATCTCCTTCTGACTCATGAAGTCACAGGCCAGTGGGTGCAGAGTCCCGGTGCTGACAGGGGTCTCCCATGGCTCCTCACTTCCAGGACTCAGGGTCCATCAACAGCATCCAGTGGTGGTAGAGGCAATTCAGAGACAGCAGGGCTCTCCATGTGGCTTCACCAGCTTCCGAGGTCTGGTTCCATAGGGTAAGGCCATGTGGCTTCTCCTCCAGCTACTTCAGCTCCTTGGACACTGCCATCTTGTCTTGTCCGTAATTCATTGTCTCTAAGACTCTCATCTCCACTAGGGAAATATCACGAGATTTCCCAGAAGTCTCAGGAGAAAGCCAGGCCCCACACAGAGGCCTCATTGGCTATTCAATGGCTATCTCCAGATTAACAGGGTAGGCTCCACCCCTACATCTCAATCATGAAATTAACATAAGCACATGACCTCCATATTACCAGCATTGGGAAGGGGAAAGAAGAAGAATCCATTTCTATACAAAAGACAACTGCTTTCAGGTTGATTACAATTCATAGAGACCCCATAGGACAGAGTTGAACTGCTTTTGTGGGTGTCGAGGCTCTATATTTTTTGTTTTGTTTTGTTTTAGGGGCATCACTGCCCTCCGGTGGTGGGAGTAGGAGGCCCAGCCTTTGCTCCTATGGAGCTGCTGCTGGAATTGAACCTCCATCCCAGTGGGCTGCAGTCCCGCATACAACCACTACGCCACCGGAGCTCAGCAAGGCTCTATATTTTTTATGGAAACAGAAGGCTTCATGCTTCTCCCATGAAATAGCTGATAGACTTGATCCTTATGGTTAGTAGCCCAACATGTATCATAGGACACCACCCAAATCCAAACCCCAGCTCACTGCCTATGAGTCGATGTTGACTCACAGAGACTCAGAGGGGGAGAACTTACTCTGTGGGTTTCTGAGAAGGTAAATCATTAGGGAGTTGAGAGCCTTGTCTTTCTCCCACACTTTGCCACCAGGGCTTCTTTCTTTCTGCATTTATTTTCTGTGTGTGCTGTGTAAAGCAGTATTAAATGCTGGTGAAGTCTGCACAACTTGGCCAAAATAAATGATGACATAAGAAACTAGTCCCAAACAGGGGTGTAAATACTATATGATGTACAATTGTAGTAAATACTATATGATGTAAAATTCTGAAACAATAATAGTTACAACCCCAAATACATAATTATAGAGGTAAATACATGCAGATATGTATATAGAAAAGTATATGGATGTATTTACCTGTACTGATATATATATATATATATATATATATATATATATACACACATGCGTATACCTACATTTGGGTGCACATATAGGTAATCGGTAAGCATATCTATATACAAGTGTGTCTTACATATTTATTCATAGAAGTCACACAGTGTGTACAATTATGAGAACATCCTAGAGGTAACCAAAACCCTTCTAGAGCCAGTTTACTGGATTTGAAGGCTTGAGATTATCTCCTCATTCAATTGGCTTAATGTTCATGAAGATGGTGTTCTACTTTCTCCTACTTTGGTGAGCAGTGTCTGGATTTTTCAAATCTTTCCAACTGCCATCTAAGATACAACTATGGGTCTATACTTGCCCAGAGCAAAAGAGAAAGAAGGAAGCCAAGGATGAAAAGAGTAAATCATGTACAGGACAAATAATCCCCCCAAACAATGGCCTCACTTCATCCAGCTCCAATCACCAATTTCTCTGACCAGGAACACAAGATGGTCCTGTGCAGAATGGGAGAAAATATATCCAGAACAAAATTCAATTTTAAAAATGCTAGTCTTACAGGAATGGTAGAGACTAGAGAAAGCTTCTAGATTGTTTCCCTGAGGCACCCTTTCAATGCTGGAAACTGAAACTACTCTTGGAGGTCATCCATGAAGTTAAATAAGTCACGAGGGGCATTTCATTTGACTTGCTAACCTTGGATTTATTTTTCTGTAAGTGAAAACAGATAAACTCATAAATAAACATGACTGTGAGTACTGTACTCTTTTTTAAAAGATAAGCAAATGGCCAGCGTTGACTCTAAAGTAAAGAGGAGAAGGTAACTTGGGTAGAGATGCTACATTAATGGAAATGGACCAACCAGACAGGAATAATGACAATGTTAACACAGCTGTAAAGTAAAATCAATGTCACTGTGATAGCTGGGTTTTGTTTTAACTTGGCTGGGCTAGGATTCTCGATGGTTTGAAAGTTCAGGCCCAATAATCCTTCATGATATGACCTAGTATAATCAGTTGTTAGAAGGCTAGAATGGGCTGTAACACCTTTACTCAAATCACAGGCTGTTGCAAATAATTGAAAGGAAATTTCCTCAGAGGGTTCAGTATGAGTGGATACTATGGAAAAACTTGCTTGATTCTTGTCAAGTCTGCATACTGCATCTGGCTCACCGAGTTCTGGTTCTCTGGACTTCAGCCAATGACCTGCCATGTTGCCTACTGATCCCAGGACTCATCAGTAGCCTACCATCCGACCTGCTGAACTTCTAGTCATTCACCTTTGTAACCTCCTGCCTGTCATCCTCTTGCCTCCACAGCTACTCAAGTCAAGGAGAACCTCCAGCCTCCAGCTCACAGCTGACTCACAGGCTTGGAAACTGTCTGGACTTGGACTTGCCTTCTTCTATAACTATCTGAGCCATTTTCTTGATGTGAATTTTTTTCCATGTGTACATATATAAAGGTCACTGGCTTTGCTTCTCTAGAGAACCCAGTCTGTGACAGTCACTGAATAGTAATCACAGAAAGTGTTAAAGTTCTAATTTTCGCTGTATTTTTTCACCAAAACCACAATGGATTATGGTTAAAGAGAGAATAACTTTGTGTTAGTCTGGATAAACTAGAAAAATTAATTCATTGGCACACATATGTATATACCTTTTACATACAAAAGCAACTGTACATTAAGAAAACATTCCAACCCAGTCCAATTCAAGGTTATAAGTCCAATGTTAGCCTGTATGTCCAATACCAACCTATAAGTCCTCTTCAGAATCATGAAACACATGCAATGACACCAGAACAATCACAGCCCAGGGGCTGCAGAGTCTTGCGTATCCAGTGGCGGTGGACACATCACAGTGCTGGCAGGGGTCTCCCCATGGCTCCTCCCATTTCCTGGGCTCAAGGTCTATCAGCATGCTGCCATGTGTCTTCTTAACAGCAATGTCTCCCAGATAGTGAGCCGAGAGATTGTATCTCCTGCTTCCAAGAAGGAATGGCCACATTTCCCAGCATTCTCAGGAGAAGGCCATGCCCACACAGAGCTCTCATTGGCTACCTCCAGATCGACAGGCCAGACTCCACCCCTACACTCTTAATCCTCAAAATGATACCACAGTAGGTGACTGCCACAACCTTAGAGGGTGAAATAAGTTCTATTCTTCTCTCATGGGGCCACCATGATTTAGAATGGGCCAGACGGCAATTAGTATTTCAATACCCAGGAAACAAGGTGGCTCTCAGACAGTCCAATGGAGGAAAATCCACTGTTCAAAAGCACACTCTGTTCTCCTGCAATTCTGAGAGCACAGTTCCTCAGCTACTATATGAGAAACATTGGCAAGTTCAGCCAAGGAGATGTCCCAACTCCTCTTTGTCCTTTGAAATACATTCTCCTTGATGGTTTTTCAAGGGCTTCTATCTCTTTGTTCCTGCAAAAGTAGAAAGTCCCCCTGGAAGACTGTTCTTCCAACAGCAACGAGCATGCCTGTCTCCTTGGACTTGGGCAGGGCAGACCCTGGTTGGTTTTGTGAAAGCCAGGACTGATAGGAAAGTGCCAGCTGAATCCCACGAACACTTCACTGAGCTCTGGCCTATCTGAGAAAGGAAGGAACTAGCAGTCAGGTCAATCAGAGAGACCCATTCAACCAGCTTAGATGAGGGGCATTTCTGATGAGAGCATTCACTTTCTCTGAGCTGGCTGTCATTTCCAAAAGACAGCAGCGTGGCTGGCATTTCCAATAAGTCGTTCATCTCCAAGAGAAGAAGGGGACACACAATCACATTTAATATATTAAAAGCAGAAAGGAAAACTTTAAGCAATTTGGTATCCTTTGGCCTGTAGAGTCCCCCCCAACAACTCACACACACACTGAGGTGGTGCATAATTTATAAGTTTAATTCAAGGAGATGTTTTACAAGAACACGTTGAGGGAGAGAGGGAGAGGGAGAGAGGAAGGAGAAGGAGAAGGAGAGGGAGAGAAATTATGACTTGCTTTTAGAATGTCTGAAACTTCCTGCCCTGATGGGAAAGCGGGGAATGGATTCTTTTAAGAGTGGAACTGAATCATATCGTATCCTTTTGGTTGTACAAGATGAAAATCATGCTTAGCTTTGTTTAAGCAAAAGAGGGAGGGGTGGCTCTCATTACGGAGCACAGGGCCTCAGCGATGTCACTAAGGATCTAGTTTGTTCTCTCTCCTGGTTTCGCTTCCTCTATGTGGACTTAACTGTTACGTGAGCTTTCTTTTCCCGCTTGCGCAAGTGCTGCTGCCCACTGGGACATTCTCACTTCCAGGTTCAATTCCAACATCGAAGTCCAGAAATTAGATCGCCTTGATCTCAAGTGAGGAGCACAAATGGTCAAGCAATCTACTATCAATGAAAAGGGCTTATGTTAAGTAGAGTTCTGTAGAGCAGGGGTCCTCAACCTTTTTAAACAGGGGGCCAATTCACTGTCCCTCTTACCGTTGCAGGGCCAAGGTATAGTTTAAGAAAAAAACAACTATCAACAAATTCACTGCCAGCCCAGGATGAGTCCGCAACTAAGCAGGACGGCGGCGAAAACACCCTGTGGGCCGGATAAACGTCCTTGGTGGGCCACATGTGGCCCACAGGCCGTAGTTTGAGGACCGGGGCTGAAGAGCAATAAAACCAGGACACTTACAGTTATATATAGAAAAGGATGGGTTTGTATAGCAAAAAGGAATACAACAACAAATTAGTCCACCCAGCAGTACAGAGAACCCAGTCCAACTCACTTCTGTGGACTCTGTGAAATAGTTAATATACTGAAGCTCCTTCCAACTCACACAGGCTGCTGTCCAGGACTGAGGAAGCAGACAGCAGGACGATGAGACATCTTGGTCTAGCAGTTGCATGGAGAAGCAGGTGGAGGTGAAGCCTCATGGTGTAGCAGTGTGAAGTGGTGGGAGGTGCAGCATCTGGAGCAGTGGCAAGATGAGGAGTCAGCCTACAGGCAGCAGACAGGACAAGGTGGGGCAGCAAGTCAGCATGGAACAGCGTGGCACACTGACACGGTCCACCACAGCCTGTGGGTTTGCTTTGACTCACAGGTAGCAAAGTACATGTGTAGAGGCAGAGCAGATAACTCAGGCATCACTCTGGCCCAACCACCAGGGGGAAAAGGAAGGAGATGGCCACAAAGAGCCATTGTTCTTGGTTGTGCCTCCCAAAGAGGTCATCAAGCTGCAACTTGATAGACAGGCTCACCTCCCCCTCCCTGTTTCTACAGGTGCACAAGAAACTCGACTACCCTAGGTTTATGTTCAAGTTTACCCAGAAGTGCCTCAGAAGAAAGAGCTGGTGATCTGCTTCTGAAAGATCACAGCATTTCAAAATCCAGTGGTGCATTGTTTTCTAATACTCCCAGAGTTGCCAGACTTGAAAACAACAGGTTTGATTTGGCTGGTTGATCGGAACTGACCCAATTTCTCAATTTGGGGACAATAACTGTGGTGGAGGCATTGATCTGTCTTTATCAAGCTTGAATATCCATATATTGCATCTTCTAATTTGTGAGTGTGTAGATTCTGGTGCAGGAGATTGCTGGTGGGAAGGTCTGTACAGCTAACAAGCTCCCAGATAATGCGGCTGGTACAGACCCCTAAACCTTTGGAGAACAAGGATAGAGATGAAGCTTGTTGACTTCAGCTTATGACCCCATCCCTGTAGTCAAGAACACACTCAGTTTCCTCTACAGATAAGAGCTGAAATTTGGGGGGCAGGAGGTGGGGAGACATTCCCCCCTTTCCTCCACCACAAAACAAAACGTAATGTTGCTCTCATGTGAAGGACCGGCTGGATTCTCCCAACAAAGCCAAAGCATTGCCACGCTGGAATTCCTAGCAACCAAATTCATATTGTTTCAGTTCACGTATGACTCAGCCAGTGGTGTATGGGGATGTATGGGGCCCTTCCTCACCGCGGTGGCCCCGTTTGCATGGAGCAATGAAGGAAGCATGGGTTTCTCTGTTTCCCTTTGGCAGACTCACTGACCCTTAGTTGAAACACGAAAATGAAACACAACTTTGTAAATGTGTGCATGATTATCATCATGGTTATTAATGATCAATAAAGGAAGGGCTTGCATGACTTGATGGGGGTAGAGGTTTTGTTTAAGCACTGGCCCAGAGAGGCCTGGGAAGGAAACCTGAAGAGAAGCATGAATTATAAATAGAGATCCTGCCTGAGGAAGCTGATAGGAGCAGGAGCATTTGGCATGGAGATGGGTCTCCAGGCTGCAGGCTCCAGGCTGTGGAGTGGAGCGAGGTGAGGAGTGACTTCAGGAGCTGGTGCACTGCAGTGTGGTATCGCTCCTTGGGGGCCAGAGCCCATGCTGTCAACAAGCCAAGATCAATGCCAGGGCAGGATCTATGGAGGAACTTATGTTTCCTGGATGCCTGTTACATAAGTAATGGTAGGATGGGGGAGGCTGTGGAATCAAATGAGAGAAGACTTAGGTTTTTGTTTTTTTTAAAAAAAATAATGAATTTGAATTTTATGGAACGAAGATAATTGGACTTGGGATCGTATATAATTAGTTGATAAATGATGATAACTGAAGATGGTGAACCAGACAGCGTTTTATTTAGAAGGTGGCATTAAGGGGATTAATTACATAATGTAGATACTTGAATATCAGAATGTAATAAATAATAACAATAACCACAATAAGCTCCGCTTGATGGGGGCCCAGCTGGCTGCACAATGTTCCGGTCAGGTTACCAGATGGAGAATTGTTAATTAGGCTCCTTCTCTGATAATGCAAGAACTGAAGGCAGCATAACTCCTTTCCCTTTTTGTTTCCGCAGTGGCCAGTAAGCAGACAATCTCGCTCTTTCTGATTTTGCTTCACACACCCGCTTCCCCCCCTCCTGGAGCCTGAGCTGTGGCTCTGGGTACTGCAAAAATCCCATACTTGTGTCCCATTGTGGAAGTCCTGCCCCAGCTCTCTCATGTGCCCTCATAGTAGGGGGAGGACATGACTAGCAAGAGCAGAACTGTGTATTGTCCTGGAAGCCCCTAGAGAGATATTTCTGGAAGGATCCTCCATTTTCCTCAAGCACATCCTGATTCCCATAGCAAAAAAAATGAATTTGCAATTTTTGGGGGTCTATGTGTTTGAATTTAGCCAGCTGGGTGGATCTAGGGTGGTCCCTTCACAGATACTGAGTTCCCCAAGACCCAAGCTCTGGGAGACCACCACCTTCAACCATCCTCATTCTGCTGGGCCCTAACTAGCTAACTTCCTTCCTTCCTTCCTTCCTTCCTTCCTTCCTTCCTTCCTTCCTTCCTTCCTTCCTTCCATCTTGGGCTTTAACTTCCTTCAGCAGAGATGCTTCCTGCTTCCCCCTTAGCACTGTGGACTCTGCTTTGAATGAGGTTCTCTTTGCTGAGTGATGCTTCACCTCATTCTTTCCATCCATCTTCCACCAGCACCTAATACTTGTGGGGTTCTTGGGTGGTACTGATAGTTAAGTGCTTGGCAGCTAACCAAAAGGTTGATGGTTCAAAGCTAGTCAGAGGTGCCTTCAAAGAAGGCCCTGGTGCTCTGTTCCTTGAATTTCACAGGCAAGAAAACCCTAGGAAGTAATTCTCTGTAACAGAAAATCCTAGGAAGTAATTCTCTGTAACAGTTGAAGTCACCATGAGTCAGAGACCAACTTGATAACCTTGCTCAAAATTAAGTCTCCTGCAACAGGAGACTCAGGGCAAGATCAATTTCCAAACCCAGTTCGAGGTGTTATATTAAGGACAGGAAACCGTGGTCAGTCCTCACACTCTGTGGTCCCAATTCTACATGAAACTGGCCTTCATAAATAGGGGAGAGAAATGTGGCCCCAGAGACTAAAAGAGAGTTCTGTGATTTTCTCTCATCCTGACGTTAACCATACCTTCTTACAACTATGTTTATCACATTAATGAATTCACTCACTCACTGTCACTCACTGACTGACATCAAGTTGATTTTGACTCATGGAAAGCCTCTGGGCTTTCTCCAAGGCTGTCACTCTTTATGTGAATAGAAAGCCCCATTTTTCTCTTTCGGAGCACCAGGTGGGTTCAAGCAGTGGAATTTTTTTTTTTTTGCCCTGGTGGGAGTAGGAAGCCCAGCCTTGCTCCTGGAGAGCTGCTGCTGGATTTGAATCATCAGTCCTGTGGGCTGCAGTCCTACACACAACCACTATGCCACCCGGGCTCAGCCTAAGCAGTGGAACTTTCTGTGATGATCAATTAAGAACAGTGTATGGCTGTGAAATTTTGTTTCCTGTTTGGGAAAAATGCCACATCTTATGAGGACAGCGCTATTGGAAAAACTCAAATGTACACGTGGTTTTCTCATTTCAAACATTGAAATGTCTACTGATGACAAACCTCATTCTGAACCTCCATCAAATTCCCGGATGTCTGAAAATGTTAACTCTGGGTGCTTTTGGAGTTTGTTTTACCAGGTCACACTGTTAATCAAGCATTCTATTTAGAGGTTCTGAAAACACTGTGTAACAGTGCATAAAGATTTGCATTAAAAGGCCTGATTTGTGGCAGATGGGAGACTGATTTTGCCACTATGACAATGCACCTGCTCATGCAACCATCTCAGTGTGCCAGTTTTGGGCAAAGAACACTGCCTATCTTGCCCCCACATACCTTATTCACCTGACCTCACTTTGTGCAACTTCTTTTTGTTTCCACAAATGAAGAGGGGCATGAAAGGACAGCAATTCGATGATTTAGAAGAGGTCAAGAAGAAAACAAGGAAGGTGGTGTCAACCTTTCAAACTGATGAGTTTGAAAAATGTTTCCAAGAATGGAATCGCAGATATGACAAATGTATTAAATGTAATGGAGAGTATTTTGTAGGTGATAAGGTTGCTTGGTAAAAAAAAAGGGGGGGGGGATGGGATGAGCTGATACCAAGGGCTCAAGTGGAAAGAAAATGTTTTGAAAATGATGATGGCAACCTATGCACAAATGTGCTTGACACAATTGAATGGATGTATGGATTTTGATAAGAACTGTAAGAGCCTCCATAGAGTGATTTATATGTATATGTATATGTATATATATATTTATTTAATGTGGAAGTCTTTAGCATGTATTTGATTTACAAACATATTCTAATATCTATCGGCTAAAAAATTAAATACATAGATTTGAAAAAAAGAGAAAAATTCTGGGTTTGGGGGTATCCCCTCATATGCTGTTTTTTAAATTTTTTAAAATTTTTTGGGCATCACTGCCCTCTGGTGGTGGGAGTAGGAGGTCCAGCCTTTGTTCCTGTGGAGTTAGAATTGAACCTCCATCCTAGTGGGCTGCAGTCCTATGCACAACCACTATGCCACCGGGGCTAAGCCCCCATATGCTGTTTTTTTTTAACATAATTTTATATGTAATATTTGTTCCAATGGCAATGGGCTTGCTATGTTTGTTCTTTTTCTATAATTAAAAGAAACATTTCTTTTGAGGGATCTGAGAGCTTTTGACCATGGCCTGTTTTCTTTAAAACACTGACATGCAAAGTAGATCAAGGAAAGACGTTATAACCAGAGGAACTCTACGCTTTCCTCCTACGTCCTATCCATGATATTCTGTCTTTGACAGAATGCACTTGACCATTGCCTTGTGCTGCTGCTTTGTAGCCAAGACAGTAAAGACTAAAGAATCAAGGAAAGAAGTGAGCTAATAAAAACTCTCATAAACACTCTGTCAGATGTTTGTTAGGGTGAGACTATAAAGATAACTGCACAAACAAGAACTTGAAAGACATTTTCACAACTTGAATGGAGCATAATGGATATGATGCTATTAATTTCCAGTTATGTTCTCTTGCTCAATGGAAACTTTTCATGATCTCCTTTCCCCACAATTACAAGATGCTTTCAAATTTACTTTTGATTCAGAAAATATGCTCTGCAAGAGGCTGTGTGTGTGTGTGTTTGTGTGTGTGTGTGTGTGTGAGAAAGAGAGAGAGAGAGAGAGAGAGAGAGAGAGAGAGAGACTGCATGATTTTCATCTTACTGCTCAATGCTTTTCTGAGTGTATAACTTAGACTTGGTGACTTCCATGTCCTCGATCATGCCTTGATCTCAAGACACAAAAGTACTTGGCTGTTTCCAATGGAAAACTTTGCGGTGAACTTTATTTAACACAGCTGGGCAGGCATTTTTGGTTGCCAGTGCCAAAGCTCAACACGCATTAACTGAAGAATATTTTACTAGCCCCTCATACAACCCCCTGTCTCCATGCCTCACCAAACCAGAGAGAGTAATTCAGGCGCTGCCTTCTTCTCCTCCACCACCTCTATCTCTCCCACAGCTTCACACTCAAACCTCTTCTGTCTTCCTGCCATCTGCTTTGGCTCCCTTCTCTTTTCCCAATTCCCAGTTTCTCTTTTCCCCTAATTATCCCCAACTGGAATGACTGGCAATCTGTAGATATAGGAGTTAAAAAGATGGATGGTTATTACCTGTGTGAATTCAGCAAATTACTTAATCTCTCCTAAGCTTCTGTTTCCTCTTCTATAAGATTAATAAAAGATTTGAAAACTATTCATTACAGTCAAACACTAGAAACCCTACAAATGCTTTCTGTACTTGAATGGATAAATAAATTGTGATATGTTCATGCTGTGAAATCAATACAGTAAAAAGGATGAACAATATACAACTGTTACAATCAGTTGCAATGAATCAAAATGTGGGTAAATCTCACAAACAAAATATTGAATGAAAGCAGCCAGACACAAAATAATGTATGCTGTATTCTTCCACTCAAAAAATTCCAAAAATGGGGAAAGCATAGTTCACAAAGACAGTATTCTCCACCCTACTTTGGTGAGTAGTACTAAGGTCTTAAAAGTTCATTTCAGATGCCAATATTGGCTTCTCCCCATCTGGAAGAAAGAAGAATGATGAAAATCAAAGATTCATAGATACAATTAGTCCAAATGGATCATGCAATTGGACCATGCAAACATCCGTTTCCACAACCTCGAGACAAGAAGACCTAACTAATGTCTAACTCTCACTACCAACTGCCCTGAAAAGCTTCACCTTAGAAGGGTCTGGATAGAGTGGGGATGTCTATGCAACAGCCTTATGGATTGGATAGATGGATTGGGGGGGTCCCCCAAGACAATTGTCCTTAGTTACTTTTCAGGTCTGGCACTGAACTCCCCCCAAGGTTAGCATAATCAACCAGTTAAGCTCAAATGAGCAGAATTTACCCAAGAACTGAGGTTAGGGAAGAGGGAGGAATGGAAACAGGAAACATATGTGGTAAGCAAGGGCACATAGAGAAGCTTGCCAGGAAGGAGGTGATACAAAAGGTATAGAGCTGTTGAAAGTGAACCTAAACCTACATCATAACAAAGAGTATTTATTTGTTACTTTTGTTTAAAAAGAAAGAAACAAAAGATGCTTAAAAGACAGAGCGATCCTATAAGCGAAGAGAACCCTTATCCTTGGGAGGCAGGGACATTCAGGGGCCATGAGCACAAAGGGCCTCTGTGAGATGGGTGATGCTCTGTCTTGTTCAGGTGCCAGGGACCCAAGTGTTGGTTTTTATCAAGTTGCATATTTTAAAACTTTATTTTAACAGTTTTGTTGACATTACAATTCACATGCTGTACAATTCAATGGTTTAGATGGAGTTAGAAGAGTTGTGCAATTATCACACAATACATTTTAGAATATTTGTCTTTCTTGTACTTATTATAAATAACTCTTATGGCCTCACGACACCCCACACCATAACCATAAGAGACTATTATTCCAGTTACATTCTGTGTGAGGCCGGGTAGACTAAAGAAACACATTCATAGACATGCGTATGAATATAAGGGAGAGGCTTATATACAAGAGGAATGGAACATTGAGAAAGCAGCTCAACCCAATCAAGTCCAAGGTCATAAGTCCAATATTAGTCCACATTTCCGATACTAGTCTATAAATCCTTCTCCTTTCAACTCATGAAACATGTGCAGTAGAAGCATCCCGGCGCTGGCAGGGGCTTCCCCAGGGCTCCTCATTTCCAGCACTCAGGGTGCATCAGCAGTATCCATTGGTGGTAGAAACATCTCAGTGCTGACAGGGGTCTCTCTGTGACTTCTCCGGCCCCAGAGGTCTGGTTGCATGAGGGCAAGCCCATGTAGCTTCTCCTCCGGCTCCTCCAGTTCCTTGCATGCTGCAATCTTGTCTTATCAGTCGAGCATCTCCCAACAACTGGGGGGATGGTCTCTCGTCTCCACGAGGGAAATATTGTGAGACTTTCAGAATTCTTAGAGAAAGCCATGCCCACACAGAGGTCTAATGGGCTATCTCCAGATTGGAAGGCTAGACTTTACCCCTATATTCCCAGTCATGAAATTCACACAAGAGCACATGACTGCCACACAGTCTCAAAAGATCCTGAATTTAATACAAAGATAAATATAAAGCAAATGAACAAGAAAAACCCATCATGATAATAAGACAGAAATATCAAAAGAAAGAAAATCATAAAATCTAGAACAAATTAAAAATTGGTCAAAATGGAGACCAAAAGATGTTAAACTAAATCTGCATAAATTCATTTTCCAATGTATTCTGTCTGCAAATAAGACTGTCCACATCTCTTGTCAATGGTCTGAAGAAATTCATGAGGCTTAATCCAAAAGAGAGCTCTGCAAATGGACTTTGGGCTTTCACTGTTATGCATGACCTTCTGCAAACAGGTGCTCAGAATTTAAACTCTAATATTGTTCCCTTTTCTAGTCTTGGCTTTTATTATTTACAATCCGGAGATCACACAGACTGGCATTATGTTTTCCATTTGTGAAGTGCGTAGTTCTCTTTCTGTATGTTAAAAATGTAATCAAAAGTTAAATTTTTTAAAAAGTATCAGATAAAATCTCACTGAAATGGAATTTGGCCCAGAGAAGAATTCAAGGGTAGAGACATTACTGCAGTTTTTTTCCAAAGAGAAATATCAGTGATGGTATCTGGAATGATTGTGTATATTTACTTGAAGAGTGTTGCTATATTCATGGAATCTCTGGTGGTGCAAATGAATAAGCACTCTGCTACTAGCGGAAAGCCTGGTGGCTCATACAAGTACAGAAGTGCCTTAGAAGACAGGTCCAGTAAGTTATTCCAAAAGCTCACAACCTTGAAAACCCTTTATCATATTATGCGCACACATCAATCAGAATTGACTCTTTGGCAGCTCACAAATGCAGTATCGTTATCCTTTTATCTTTGTAAAAGGCCCTTTAAAGGCGTTTCTAAATGGTGTGTGTTTACAAGTAAATAGATCACCAGGCCTTTCTTCTGAGGCTCCTTTGTGTCTACTCAGATCTCTAACCTGTGGGTTAGAGGCTGAGCATATAAATCATTTGCGCCACCCAAACTCACAGCCATCAACTCAATGCTTGCACATTACAACCCCATGTGGGCTTTCGAGGTTTTGTTTGCAATCTTTTTTGTCACAAGGAGCTGCTGGGGGTTTTGAACTGCAGACCCTGAAGATCACTGCCCGGCACCTAACCAACAGGGCTCCAATGGAGATGCCAAATATTTATTTAAGTTTACAAAATATGCTTCTGTAGCACAACCTATGAATCAGCATCATTTGGGGGAATGCTGGATTGTTCCTGCTAGTTAAGTTAAACCATTGATTTCATTAGTGGATTCCATTCGCCCATCAGAGCTAGGTCAGTAAACACCCATACATAATATATCAAATCTTGCTCCCACAGGGTAATGAGTATTTAGAATTAAATCAATATATGGTAGTCTACCATGACAATTTTCAGTGCATAGCCCATGGAATCTCAGGCTGCCATAAAAGAGAGCCTCAAATTGAATAGCTTAAAGCCAGAGAAACTTATTATTTACAGTTCTAGAGGCTAGGGTCTGAAATCACGGTGATGGTGGGGTTGGTTCCTGCTGGAGGCTCTAAGGCAACATCTGCTCCGAGGCTCTCTCTCCCAGTTTCTGGTGGTTAACAGCACACTTGACCTTCAAGGGCATTCTGGATGAATCACCTAAGTCTCACTTCTATTTTACCATTACTTTGTCCATATGTTTTCTCCCTTCCCATTTCTTCCTCCCCTCCTTCCCTTCCCTCTTCCATGTCCTCTCATCTTTCCTTCCCCCTCCCGTTCTCTTTCCTTTCCTTTCTTCTCTTATAATGACACTTGTCATTGGATTTGGGGTCCACCCCAAATCAGGATGATCTCATCTCATGATCTTCAATCACACCTGCAAACACCACTGCCTCCCTTCATTCATTTTTTTCTGTTGTCCATTTCCCTAGGAAGGTGTTATATGTAGATCACTGTGATCGGTTTCCCCTTTCTAGCCTACCTTCCCCTTCCCTTCCTGGTATCGCTACTCTCATTATTGGTCCTGAGAAGTTTATCTGTCCTGGATTCCCTGTGTTTTGAGTTCTTACCTGTACCAGTGTACATGCACTGGTCTAGGTGGATTTGTAAGGTAGAATTAGGGTCATGATTGTGGTGGGGTTGGGTGGGAGAGAAGTATTAAAGAACCAGCAGAGAGTTGTGTTTCATTGGTGCTACAGTGCACCATGACTGGCTCGCCTCTTCCTGATGACCCTTCATAAGGGGAAGTCAAATTGTCTATAGATGGGCTTTGGGTTTCCACTCTGTACTTCCCCTCATTTTCATTGATATGATTTTTTTGTTCTGGGTCTTTCTATTCCTGATACCTGATCCTATTGACACCTCATGGTCACACAGGCTGGCTTGTTTCCTCCATGTGGGCTTCGTTGCTTCTCAGCTAGATGGGCGCTTGCTTATTTTCCACTCTTTAAGACGCCAGAAACCATATCCTTTGATAGCCAGGCACCATCAGCTTTCTTCACCACATTTGCTTATGCACCCATTTTATCTTCAGCAATCATGTGGAATGAGCATCACACAATGCAGTTATTAGAACAAAGTGTCCTTGCACTGAGGGAGTACTTGATGTCCATCTGCTACCTTAATATTTAACATATACATATAGGGAAATATCTATTTCCCTATCATCATATGCATCTATATTTATATATGTATGTTCCTGTATTTAGACCTATAAATGTCATTTGCCTTCTAGTTCTTTTGTCTATTTTCTTTTACTTTACTCTTGTCCAACTTTCACTCTTGGCTTTTATTGGGGTTTCAATAATTCTTCTAGGCTACATTGCCCTTGATCAAGCCTCACCATCCATGCTGCAGTTAAAAGGCCAACTTGCATCATACTATTCTATCCTCTATCATAGCCTTACCAGTTTGGTAAAGGGTACAAATAATTAATTTTATTAAATCTCCATCCTTAACATTGTGGTACTGCTTTATGTGACTAAATGGGTAGTAGCCATTCAGCAAAGTACTGTGGTTATCTCAGGAGAACACTCATGTGGGCTGAACTCCATTGTCCCTCCCTTCCTCCCCCACCCCACCCTCACCCAGTGCAACACTACTTTTCACTTGAAAGAGCAACTGACAGAAAAATTACCCAAGTAATTCAGACTTGGATAGTCGGCAGATATTTTCTCAAAAATGAAAAAAGTGGGCCTGTCACTTCGAGAAAAATAACTGACAGTATTTATTGCCAATAATAAAATGTGAGATTTCAAGTGAAAATTAGAATTTTGGAACACTTGTATTCTTCATTGTAAACTTAACCACTTCCCACTACTCTAAAGACTTGGGGTGAAATTGGTCATGATGTGAACAGGTATAATTTTGTGGGATATTTCCTAAAGATATCTGTCAATTCAAGAGCTACATGCTTAGGGAAGAAATATCTTTTTTTCAATGGGCTGATGCACCCAACAACATCATGCATGAATAAGGGATTCATTCAAACTGTAGGACAGGCCAATGGATTTTAATTCGATGGAATATGAAAAAATAAAACAAAAACATTGGAACAATTTCTAATTCTCCCTCCCATAACCTTTTAGAAGCTGTCATTGTTGAGGTATTGGTATATAGATGAAGGTGTATTTAATGTAGTAGCTTGTAATAACACATTTGAAGAAGTTATTTTAAAATCTCTCATGCTTAATAGTGACATATCTATTGGACTGTGTGGGGGCATGTTTTCTTCATATGCATCAACCAAAGCATGTTATAAAGTTTTAGGGCTGCTATGAGAACCCAGCTGTCTTAGATTAAGCTAAACATTGAAAAAATTTCAAAAAAAAATCTGAAACAAAGACACTCGTCTCCTTTTTTGTTTTAGAAAAGCAAAATAATTTTATTTTCATAAAACTATTATTATGTTAAAATATAATGGGATTATTATTTTCCAAAGAATACAATAATGACTTTTAAGTGTCTCAATTTTCATTTCTAACACAATACATATGAATAGATATAATTAATAAAAAGCAAAAATCATTAGCGAGGGCCCTCTGTCATTCTTGAGAGTGAAAAAAAAGTATGAGAATAACTGTTATTACAACTCTCCAAAGATCATAAATTCCCCATGGACTAAATTGCTTGTGTGTGTGTTTGAGAGAGAGAGAGAGTCTAAGTATGCATGTGGTTGGGTCATGGTGATAATGTAAATATTTAGAAGAAGGAAATATAGAGACCATTGTAAGCAGGAAGTAATTTGAGGATATTATGGACAGAATTTCCAATGCTTTGTGAAAATTTGGAGGACTTTGCGTGATTGTAAGAGAAGCAAAGCAGAAAATACAAAAATGTATATAAAAGTGGATATGTAGGCAGATGGACAAGATGAATAGGTATAGGCAGGCAAAAATGGTTGCCTCCAAGATCACATAGAGATGGGTAGACAATATTTCTACATATGGATTTATGTGGGTTCAAATATAAGAACAGTTGTCAGGTTGGCACTGGCCCAGGCAGTGTTTCCTTTTATTACGCAGAGAGGAGAGGGTGACTATGAGTGGGAACCAACTTGATGGCCCCTAAAAGCAACACTTGTTTGTGCTGTAAAGAGGCAAAGGTCTGAAAACTTTTTAGTCATAACCAAATACACTGAGCAAGTGAGTCTCTGGACTGGAGATCTCAGAATCATAATCTTGAGAGATATATTTCTTAGAAAGGAAATAAAATGTTGATCCGGAAAATTTTAAAAGTACAAATATGAAAAGATATAAATTCCCTCTAACTCCAAATATATTGTAATAAGCAGCTTCTAAGATGACTCCCAATAATATGCACCTTCTGGCATTTGTGCCCCTGGAATAGGAGCTGGACTTAATGGCTTTCTTCTAACCCTTAGAACACAACCCATTTAAACAATAATGTCTATTATTCTGCTCTGTTATTCAAGGTGTTTGGCTCAGAGGGAAGCTGGTGGCCATGCTGTGAGCTCTCCTAGGAAGAAGTCCATATGACAAGGAACTGAAGGAAGCTTAACAACCTCTGAGAAACTGAATCCTTCCAATAATCATGACAGTGAGCTTAGAAGTGGATTTCTCTTCAAATGAGACTAAACCCTTCACCTAAAGCAAGCTGGAATTTCTAGCTTACATGCACTATAAAATAATAAATGTTTGCTGTCTTAATCTGCTGAGTTGTGTGGTAATTTACTAAACAGCAATAAACAACTAATACCTACATATATGCATATTTACGAAAGACAGCACATAATTTCAAGAATTTGAGATTACCTTGAAGCCCGTGGATCTGAGAATCTGCGGATCTTATTAATAACCCCTGCTCTGTGTACATCTAAAAGAAAAGACTGCAAAGAAAGAAAACAAGACTAGTAGAATAGGGAACAGTTAGGAGAAAGTAATGAACAAAATCCAAAAGCATAACTAAAGGACAGTGACTACATTGGCAAAGCAAACACTTTCATCACAAAATAAAAGTTGGTGGTGTCATTAACAAGAAAAGGCCTTTACTTTGTAGGTTTAGCTAGCTATGGTGGAAGTAGAATTAAAGACAAATCGGGAAAGTAAAGACCTGATCCATCTAGTGAGATGACAGTTTCAGTAGAACTTTCCAGAAGGGCAGATCTCAGCAGATCTCACTGTCATCATGTCAATGGTGGCTCATCATGACCCTAAAGGTCAACATAGAACTGCTTTGGTGAACTTCCAAGACTGTAGCTCTTTTATGAGTGCAGTAGAAAGTCCCGTCTTTCTCCTATGGAGTGCCTAGTGGTGTTGAACTGCTGATCTTGGGAATCACAGCCAAACTCATAATCACTATGCCACCAGGGCTCCTTACATTAGGAGGACAGTGGCTACATTGGCTAAGCAAACACTTTCATCACAAGATAAAAGCTGGTGGCGTCATTAACAAGAAGAAACCATTATTTTGTAGGTTTAACCAGCTATGATGGAAGAAAATTTCCAGCCCAGCCTTGTATGTGGGACAAATGTTGAACAAAAAATTGAGGAGATTAAGTTTGTAGACTAAATCTGTGTCTGTGTTCAAATGGATTCTGAGTTGCACAAGGGCTCCTGTTCCCTTGTAATTTGGAACTCAGATATTGATCTGAGTTTCCGGCCTGACTGGGTCAAGGGGATTATCTTGATTGACTTTCAGATGGTCAGGAGTTGAGTAGAGATGGGCAAGACGTCAGGGGAGAGCCCCAGGCTTCATAAAACCAGGTTGATGCATGAGTATGAGATGATTTTCCTCACAGTGTACACAAATAAAAGCTAGGGGGAGTCTCTGATGATTATTCTTCAGAAACCGTTGTCTCCAGCATTATATGGTTTTACAGCACAACAATCACTTAAAGGAAAGTGGCCATGTGCTGTTGTCAGAACAAGAGAGACAAGGCTGAGCAGATCATGACACATGTCTACATAGTGAGTAACAGTAAGCTGAGGCTGGGGGAATAGTTCAGTGGTTAGGCTCTTGTGCCAATCTAGCCCAATCACTTGAAACTTAACTCAGCTGTTGGGTATTTGGCCTCAGTAATCCCTCCTTACAGAGATCTTGGGTTGTGTACTTGCATGGTATGAGGGAGTCTAATGAATTGAATTGTGATGCGTACTTTGGAGAAGGGATTTGTGGATGAAACCATGAATTGAGAGGCTTAGATTGTTAAGGAGAAATTCAGCCGTTTCTCTTTCTTAAACATCAACATCTGTTGTTTTTCTTCTAGAACACAAAGTGGTTTGCAGAGCCCATATCCATTTGAATGAAGACTGAACAACCACTGTAGCAAAGGCTTAGTTGCCAGTTGCTGGCCAATGTATGCCAGTTGAATTTCTACCATTCTTCAGTCACTGGGGGAGGCCTGGGCTCAGCTGGGAACTCCCAATATTTTCAGAATCGGGAATTGGTTCCAAATCACAGAGATACAATTCCCAAGCACACAGAAAGAGATGGTGCCAACGATTCAATTTAGATATTCTTAAGTTGTAAATAAAGACTTATGATTTACTAAATTGAGAATCATTTAAAAAAAAAACAGCTCAACTGAGACAGCAGTAATGTAGAACTTGGCAGAGGAGACCTCTTTGATGGACTATCTTTTCCCCCCAATCTGTCTGCAATTAAAGCGTCACAGTGGAGTTTGGTTGAGCTTGGGAAGATGATAAATAATAAGACATGGAATAATTGCCTTATGATAAGGTAACACATCTCTAATATCCATAAGGTTTTTCAAATTGTGATTACTACCATGATGTGGTATGTGAACAGTGTAAATGCTGGTAGTCAGCTTGAAAGATTATATTGTACAGATTTGGTTAGTTTAAGTTATGATACCATAATTTTTAATTACGCTGATATGTTCCTAATAACATCTGAGGCTTCTGCTCCAAAGCTAGTCCCTTACTGATCCAAATGCTCTTTAATAGCTCGCTGTAGGCATGTGTTTTCTTATCTATCCTCTCAAGTCATGGATCAAGCAAGGCATGTGCTATGCCCCTGATCTAAACTCTAGGAATTTAATTGTGGCACTTCTCACTTCATAGCTTAATGCTGAGAATGACGTCAGATCTATGCCTCCCATTTGAAAAACAATGTTGAGCATTGCCCTTTCTCTAATAGCTATGATTCTTAGATGCTTTCTCTATTTTTCACCAGCTGCCCTAATTTCTGTAGCTCCTAACATAAATATTTTGTGTACCTGTAACATTTAAGGTATCTTCCTGATGTTACCTTTTCCATAAGTGAAGTCCCCAAAATTAAAAGAGAAGGAGGTAGGAAAAGTGAAAATGGGTTTGTGTGTGTGTTTATAACCATACTTTCCAAAGCCAGAGCGTACAGAAGGATTTGCTTTGGCAATTCTAGAACATTTCCTCTGATTTCTGTAAATTATTGCCTTGGAGAGTCTGCCCAATGTTGACTTTTGGGAAGGAGAGCAAAGAAACATTCACATGTGCCGAAAATGTACTTCTGGTCGTTCCTCTGCAATCCATTTTGGCTCAGCAATAATTTATTGAAAGTCAACCCTGGGCCATCACACTGGTGCCGAGGACACAAAGACACCCAGAATGTACCTGCCGCTCTCTAGAACTTTATGGCAAAGAATCTGAGGCAGAATTAAAGCAAGAGGCCCTGAGAACAGGCCTACTGTGTCTTACTCATCTGTGGTGACTGTTGGATGACATTGAACTGATTCCAACTCACAGTGGTCTGATGTACAACGGAATTCAACACGGCCTGGCCCTGCACCGTCTTCACAGTGGCCATGTGGAAGCCCATTGCTGCAGCTGCTGTGCCAGTCCATCTCACTGGGGGACTTCCTCTTTTTTACTGCCCCTCCACTTGACCAGGCATGGTGTCCTTTTCCAGGGACTGGTCTCTTCTGACAACATGTCCAAAGTCTATAAGATGAAGTCTTATGAGGTAATTGCATATGAAGTCATTGAAAATATCATGATTTGGATCATATGTGATATCTCTTTACTGCTGTAATGGAAATACCACAGATGGATGGCTTTAATGAACAAACATTTATTTCCTCACCCTGGAGGATGTTGGAAGTCTAAATTCAAGGCACCAAATCTCCTGGAAGGTTTTCTCCCTCTGTTGGCTCTGGAAGAAGGTGGTAGCATCTGTGTCTGGGAAGATCTTCTTTTGACTTGGGATCTCTCTTTGTCCACCTCTGTATGGCCTTCATTTGTTTAACCAGTTTGATATCTTAAGAGAGATTGACATAAGACACACACTCCATTAACACTGTCTCTTTAACATACAAATAAAACTCATTCACAAAGAAATCATAGTCATAGGGATACCCAATCACTACATCTCATTGATTGAGACTCAGAATGACCCTAAAGGACAGATTAGGATTGCTTCTTAGAGTTTCCACTGGGAGCAGTTATCTTTCTCCCTTGGAATGAATGGTGAGATGGAGCCACCTACCTGCCCCCAGCACTTAACCCACTGGACCACTAGGGATTCTTAACCACAGGTGCAGTTGTTACAATTTACAGTACACTTTTGAAGGGGGACACAATTCAATCCATAGCAAACTATAGTACTGTCTGCCTGTAGTGGGACACCATGTCATGCACAGAGTACACCCACATAGCCTTCAGAATGCACTGTCAACCTGGACATTGCTCGTCTTGTTTTAAAATTAAAGACATCAAGGGTTGGCTGTGGCCACACCCTTAGGATATGGTGTGTGAAATTCAAATCCAGATCTTATTCCATGCTTGTTTTTACTATAGCGTCCTATTCCTTCCACCAACCTTGCTCAGCTGGGCCTTTTCTAGTTAAACCTTCTGAAATCCACTTCTCTTTCACTGCTTAAGACTAGTGTTGACAATGCTAAGAATGGTTGGAAGAACATTGTTTTGGAGGGGGTGCTATTTTGTGTTTCTAAAGCCTTAGAAACTATTAATCCATGTAATTTCTGGATTTCAAATCTCCTGTGGACCAATTGGGAATTGAATTCATTCAAACCCGACTTTCCATTTCAGAAAAACAAAAAATGATATAAAAAGCATGGTGTGGCTTTTTAGCAAAGTGTCCTTTTGGGTGGGTGGGTGGGGGGGGGGCATCACTGCCTTCTGGTGGTCGTGGGAGCTACCCAGTGCTGCTTCTGAGAGCAGCTGCTGGATTTGAACTGCCAAGCCCGCGGGCCGCAGTCCCGCATTCAACCACTTACACCACCGGGGCTCAGCCCCAAAGTGACCTTTAAAAAAGATCCTCATGAGGTTGGGAGTGCTTGGTGAAGCATAGATAGCTTTTTACCAGGCACTGTTTCAAAGCACTAAAGAATGAGGATTTAAAGACAGAGGGGTTTGAAAATATTTTCAGTTACTTTCCATAAATTTCTTATCACATCTGGGTTTGCTCAGCATTATCAGCCAAATCTTTACTCTTTATTCAAACCCAATTTATCAAGTAGATTTCATGCAGTTACAGGGTTCCATGGCGTGCCTTAACTACATTATAGAAAGCATTCCCAAATGGAGGTAGATAAGCTGATGTGGCACTGTATTCCAGAGAGTTCACACAAGGCCCTGTTTGATTTTGAATACGGATTCAATCAGTGAACTGTGTTAGGAAGCACAAAGTTAACATTTGTTATTTAAACATACAGGAATAATTGTATGGGTACAAGCTTGTAGCATGATGAGCAATAGAGCTATTTCATGAATAATATATCAGTTCCAGATTATGCAGTTTTATTTATTGTATTGGTCCTCCTCTTTGGATCAAGTGTGCAACTGGGACATACCCACAGCTGGCATATGAATCTGTAAAAAAGTGTGTGGAGGTTACAGGAGGGAGCCTGTGTTTGTTTCAGAAGGACCTGGACAACGTTCTGTGTTGCTGTCTTATTGAGCTCCATACAGGTTTGTAGTGACTGATTTTCAGAGATGGTACACCAGTCCTTTCTTTCTAGTCTGTCTTAGTCTGGAAGTTCAGCTGAATCCTGCTCAGCATAGTAGCAACCCACAGGCCTCTGCTACCACATAGGCCACATAGAATGGGCACTAAACCCAGATCTCCTACAGAGAAGGTGAGGATCCTACCACAGAACCACCATTGATGCTCATCTCTTTCACACTGTCCAAGCAACCAAACAGCCAGCCAGCCAGCCAACCAACCAACCTACCAGCCAACCAGGCAACCACGCAGCTAGTCAGCCAGCCTGCCAACCAACCAACCAGCCAACCAGCCAGCCAGTCAGCCAACCAACCAATCAACCAACCAACCAACCAACCAATTTGCTATGGAGTTGCTTCTGAAGTTGTTTCTGAGGCACAGCATTTCCGAACATAAACATCTTTCCAAGAGCAGAAGGTCTAATCATTCTTGCTTGGAGCGATCTGAACTGGTGGCTCCAATCTACTGAACTGACGGTTAGCAGCCCAACCCATTACTGACCATGCCACCAAGACACCCTTTTCACATGCTAGCAGGCTGGAAACAAACCCAACACAGCAACGCCACAAGCTGTTCGTGACTCCAACTCCCGCTCATGATGTCCCCAAGGAGGCCAGGGTACTCCATAGCAGTTTCTAGGGATGCTTTGTTCCACCCTCCAAACTTTACTGTAGCAACCCTGTAAGGGAACCATCGGGCCCACCCAGGGTTTCTCTAGGAAGCTCTGGAGGCTAAGAAAGAACACAGTCTCCAAGCTCAGTTAACGCAGTCCTACTCCAGGGATTTGTTTCTACCTCTGATTTCAAGGTGAACCAGGTTGGAAAATTCAAGGGGATACTATAGACTTTATTTTGCTTCCCAATATTGGTTGATTAGCCCCATACATAGTATTTGATTAATGTCTGAGTGCTCTAATTAGCAATGGCTAATTGGACCCACATGCACCACGATATTGATTTCTGCCTCTAGAAAACTAATCTAATTGTGCTCCTTATCATTAGCAAATGGTTGGTGTATTTGAAATGACGAGCTCGCCTGCATATGGGAAAGGCTACCCCATTAAGACTGCTTTGGAATGAGGCAGAGAGGGTAATGGAGGCAGCCCGGAAACAGCTTCCCAAACGGCACCTGGGGAAATCATCATATTTGGTCTCTCTGAGGTGGTTTTTGATCCCAGAGGCAGAGAAACTACAGATCACCTAGAAAAGTTTTCTTTTGTTAACTTTCCAAAAGAGTAGGCTGGGGGTTGTGCTCTGATGTGTCACGTGGGTCACAGAGTGAGGGAGGCTAGCATGGTCCTTGCTGGTGCTGCTGGGCTTCGGAAAGCATTAGGTAATGGTCTGTAGCTGCCTCCCCATCACTCTCGAAATGATGACTTTGGTGTTCTGGTAACAAAGGCATCGCCTCTGCTCCACGTGGCAGCTCTCTGTTTGTCAATGATCTTAATGTAAAGCATACACCGTGAAGAGAATGATATGAACAGTGCTGGCTTGGTATTGAAAACGTCCACATGCAAACCAAACCCCATCTCTCAACTTTCAGTGGTTGTTTTATTACCTACTGTCAAAATGGTTCCATTTTCAGTGGCCCGTTAAGAGCCCCATCTCTGAATGTAGCTTTTTTTTGTTAAAGATTGGTTTTTAAATGTACTGAAAGCAGGCACATTGAATGTTTGGGAATTTTCTTTGGAAAAGGTCAATGTGTCGATTAACTGAAGAAAAATCTGATAGTTCTCCGTGTCTAGTACCTGTTTGGGGCTGCCCCCCCCTCCAATATTACTCACTGCTACTTTATTTTCGTTTTTGGTCCTAGAATATTGAACATATTTATCTCTCCAGGTAGGCTGAAAAGTCCTGGAGGGCCAAGTCCCTATAGGATGTCTTGGAGCAAAAAACTGATGTGTCTTAGAAGCTTAGTACCAAGAGGTAAGGTCACTTTCTTACCAATTTATATATATCACAGTGGATAGGAGGCCCTTTACATTGGTAGCAGCCTCAACTCATCCCCCAATCTTCCTTGGTCTCTCCAGTATGGCTCATAGCATCACCTGGTATCTCTTGAGCCTTCTCCCTTGATGCTGAGCCAAGATGATGCTGTTGTCTGCCCCGTGTCATGAGAATCCGCATTGTGTTTCTCTTGTATTCTAGCAGGGCCAGGAACTTCTGCTCTCCTTGGGGCAGTGTTACACTACCCTCTGACATGTGGGAGAAAGAGATGGCTCTCCATTCCCTAAAAAGGAGGGCATTATAGCAGAAGTGACGGGAAAAGTGGTGTTCAATGGGATTGAGGTTGAGGAGTCCTCAGGGCGCGAGATTATGTAGCTGCTGGGTGATATGCAGGAGTACTCCAAGCACAGTGGGTGATGTTGACTAAAGGAAGGTCATGATTTGATCACATTAACTAATAGGTGACTCTCCCTATTGGGGGGGGGGGCAGTAATAAAGCAGTATGATAAGCTGAGCACCAGCTAGGAAACTGTTATAATGTGACAATATGATGATGTTGGCAATAGAGATTGGGGAGGGGGGGGGAGAAAGTGGATGTGCATTTATAATCTACAAGTAGGGTCACTTTGAGTTCTAAGATGACTTGATGGCATTGAGTTTGATTGTTTTGATTTACCACCTGAACTTGTCTACCTTCAAGAGGAGATCTAAGAATCAGGCTCAGCCCAAAGCTGATGACTGTGCGGTGGAGGTTGTACAGAAGCCAGTCCTTCCATCAGGATAACTTCTAACCAGGACAGCTCGCAGCATCTTCTTGTGTGTGGTCACAAGACATGTCTGAGCGATTTGGTTCAAGTGCCCAGAGATAGCCACATCTGCCAACAAGCCTCATCTCTAAAGTTGCTCAGCTCTCTCTCTCATGCTCTGTGGTTTGACAAGTCCACAGTCAATGAACACTGCTGTGGCTATTATCATTCTCAGTATGATGGCTCCTTTTACTTCCTTGGTCTGGAAGCATTTTAGGGTGGAGACATTTCTTTCAAGGTAGGTGCTCTGCTTCAGGGTCTAATTAATGGTAGTGAAGCTCCTCCCCTCAGCCCATGTGGGATAGGTCCTTGTGAAAACTACTTGTGGTTAATTTCAAGACATGGTCCTTCCCCCCACCACTCACTGACCACTCCTCTTGTTAGACCACAATTGCTTGGTAATTGACCAGTTCCTGCAAGGCACCAAATATGATATGTAGTTTTATGCCTCAATATATGCATAGTAGTCTAACCATTCCCTTTCAAGACTGTGGCTCAATCAATCATTTTGGCAGGATGGGTTTATGCCGAAAAAGCATTGGAGGGAGGAGAACTCTCTGAGAGATCCCTTATGAATTGGGGACAAACGGGAAGATTTCCACTTCCAGTTTTCAGTTGAGCACATCAGTGGATATTTCCTGAGACTGCTGTAGCAAAGGAAATATTTGATCTATAAACCGATGGATCAAAAAGGTAGAAACTTTCACTCTCTCCATTCTGGAAGCCAGCAATTGGAGAGGCACAGTGTCTCTTGTATCTGTATCCAAATCCCCCCCCCCCCACCACCACCTTTTAAAATAAAACACCAGTCATTGGGGGCTGAGCTCCAGTGGCATAGTGGTTGTGCACGGGACTGTGGCCCACTGGGATGGAGGTTCAATTCCAGCTCCACAGGAGCAAAGCCTGGGCCTCCTACTCTCACCACCAGAGGGCAGCGATGCCTGAAAAAAACTAAAAAAAAAATACCAATCATTGGATTAGGGTTCAGCTTGAGTCAGCCTGCTCTTATCACAACTTCGTTGTTTGTACAGTGACTCTGTTGCAAATAAGGCCAAATCATGGGATATGGCCTTGTTGTGTCTCTTACATCCTACAATGCAACCTGCAGTGGTAGATAAAAGTGCTGGTTCCCTAGAAGAGGAATGTTGATGGAGAACTGAGTTTAGAGTCAAATCAAGGGCTCTTTTCAGATCTGTAAGTTGAGAGGCCAGGATCTCTGGATGGTACAGAGTTAACATGTTGGATGTTCATGGAGGGTTTGGAGGCTCAAGTCTACCCAGAGAGTCCTCATAAGAATCCCCAAAACTAAGCCACTGGAAATCATATGGAATGCAGTGCTACATGGGCTTGCCATGAGTCAGAGTCAGAGTGCACAAGGAGGTAACTGGAATCTCAGTTTCTGGGAAGCCAACTGATCATGTGGAAAAGGCAGATAACGTTGGATATGTGCAGGTTTGGAACTCTAGGAAAAAGCGATTGGGCATACTTACTGCAGGACATGCTCACTCCATAGCCAAGTCCCACAGTGCTTATTCTTGGGAGGAGCATGAGGAAATACGCTTGAATAAGAGCTTATAGTGGTGTGGGGTGGGGGTGCAGGGGGACCAAAAAGAACTGCTATCTTAGCATTAAGAGAGGAGAGAATTTCAGAGGAAGTAGTCAAGTGGAATGCAGGAAGCTTGAATAAGAAGACAGAGAAATGGTCATTGTTTTCTTTCATTGTTCATTGTTTCTAACCAGTTGGAGGTTACTTCCCATTTGTATTCTTGGCCAGTTGTCCAGTCCAGGAGAACAGGGGTGTTCATGAATTTCCCGAGGTGACTTTTATTTGGTCTTCAATAACACATTGTGTTATTGTGCACATTGTGCACACACACCAGCAGTGAAGAACCAGCCCTGTTCCCTAGCAAAGGTTCCATCTAGCAGATATGACCTGATGTTGAGGTCATATCTGAATGTCTATCCTCCAGACAAACAAAGTCTCATTGGCACAGGGTGGGTGAAATCTATATAGAAAAAAGGCAAACCCCTGCCATTCAAACACTGAAAAAATGCAAAGGACACCAAAAAGGGGGGTGGAAACAATCCATTAGAGCCTTGGCTCCACCAGAGGCAAACATTTACAATTAGAGAGGCCTTTTATTCTCATTCCAGAAATGACATAGATGATTGTCATTCTTCTGCTCAGTCTGAATAATGCACTGGGTGTTTGTTTTCATTTGGATAAGAGTCCACTCAGGTTGTTAATTCCAAACACAGGAACAGTCTGACCCAAAGGTGAAATGAGTTCAGGTGTCTCTTTTGCTGGATGTTTCAAATGAGAGTTTTTGGAGCTTTCAGCTGAGCTCTTTCCTCCAGGCCTGGGAGAGTGCCTGGTCTATGCTGTGTGACAGCTCCACAAAGGAATGAATTGGGACGCTGAGTGATAACATGGAAAATGCATTTGGTTTAATTGGAAGATTTGGATTCTTTGGAAAATCACATAGATTCTCTGAACTGAAGTCGTGTTTACAAAGCACAGCTCACACAAGATGCTTGGCCTCATTATTCACCCTTGCTGTTAACTGCCATTGAGCTAACAATCCAACCCCATGCACAACTCAACAAAACACTGCCTGGCCCAACGCTCTCCTCAAGGGCAGCCATGGACCTGACCATGGAGACCTGCGGGGTGTTAAATGACTGATTTTCCACAAGATGCTTGCTAGTTCTTTCTTTCTAGTTCATCTTTGTCTGGAAGTGCTGCTTAAATAAGTTTACTACCACAGCAACACTGACAGACATTGGGTGACTGTGCCAGAGAATACATGCAATGGTGTGTGCCCCACACATACAAGGAGGCTCCAAGAAGTTCATGAAAAAACAGGATGAAAAGATAGTTGCCTTGGGCTGAGCCCCCATGGGGACTGCAGCCCATAGGGTGGTGGTTTATATCCAGCAGCAGCTCTCCAGGAGTAAGGCTGGGCCTCCTACTCCTACTCCTACACCAGGGGGCAGTGATGCTGACAAAAAAAAAACCAAAAAAGAAAAGATGGCTTTTTCCATGATTCTTTTTGAACACCCCTCACACATGGAGTCGTTATTCTCTCTGCTGCACAAGCATGGCTTTGTATCCTAAATGCATCTTCCTTTCATCCTCACAAAGTCTCATCTTCATACTAAATATGCATTTACTTCCCTCTTAAGAAATTGATTCCTCAACAATAATGAAGCCAGTTATTCCTTTGAGAAGTAACTTTAGGTGCAATGTCAAGAAGTCGCTGATCAGCTGCCCTGTAGTTGTTGTAGTTTGTTGCTGTTGTCATTACTGTTAGGGGGAAAGAGGGAGATCTGTGCTTTCACCATCCACTTAGAAAATAATGTTAGCATGTGAATTTGTTGTGTATGCACGGCACTTTTCATGAGCTATTGATCTGGTGGGGGTGGGGGGCGAGTGCTGGGGCTGGCTGGATTCACAAACTGCTTCTTAACTAGAACGTCAATGATAATCTTGAAATGGTATTCCATCAATCCCCCCCAAATGAAGTGTGTTTGTTGTTTATCATCATTGATTTGGTGAGTATTGTTGACTCTCTTAATGGAATAGATACTCTGATCAGCTCTGTGATAATTACCTATTGTTTAAAAACAAATCACTCTAAAACAGCAGTTCTCAACCTGTGGGTCTAGACCCCTTTGGGGATTGAATGATCCTTTCACAGGGGTGGCCAGATTCATAACAGTGGCAACATGACAGCTATTAAGCAGCAAGGAAAATAATTTTATGGTTGGGGTGGGGGTCACACAACTCAAGGAAGTGTTTGAAAGAGTTGTGGCATGAGGGAGTCTGAGAAGCATGGCTCTCAAACGGAATGAGCCGAAATAACAAACTATCTGGATCAGGTTCACCGGCCTTGGTTAACTGGGTGGTTCTGGCTCAGCTTGTCTCATGGAATTGCAGTCAAGGTGTTAGGTAGCAAGATAGGGGGGCTGTTCCTCTCCATGCCTAGCCGCCCCCCCCCCACCCCTAGAGGAGGTTGGAAGCCAATAAAGGCTAAAGGGCATATGCCAATTTAGACCCCAAGCCAGGTGGGGACAGTTCACCTAGGTGGGCAGTACATCTGAATCGGCCCAATCTAGGCCAGGTGGGCTTATTCCACCCAATGGGGGTTAGCTAGTATCATAGACCATGCCTCCCAGTGGCGGACCCTGAAAAGCCAGAACCTGGAGACCACCGCCTTCTTTTTCCAGCTGCTTCTTGGCCTTCCACTCAGCTGTGCTGTGGGGTCTGTCTCCCCGGGGCTTCAGGTCATCATGTGGGGAGGTGCAGTCCTGTGTTCTGTTCATTGTAAACCTTGAAACTTCTTCTATCCTTGATAAAAAACTCACTTGGGTCACACACCAGGCTTCGGCATGAGTTTCTATCTCATGCAAAGCCAAGAATTGAGGTTTTTCCCAGCTGAGGACTTTTAACGAAATGATAATGATTCACCGGGTTAGCTGAAAGACTAACTCTAGAAGCAGAAGGATGTGCTTCCAGGATGTTTTGCGCCCCCAGCCCCCCGCAACTGCCAGTGACAGGCCTGAGTCCCTGGCTGGCGATTGGCAAAGAGTTGTAGTTTTTCACCATGTGGATTTCTCTGTTGGATGGCAGGTGAAGCTGAGTGTCTGAGAGGAACAAGAACAGTGGCAGTCATAGATGTATGAGAGAGGACTTTGTATCAAGAAGAATCTTATATTATGAAAGCAGCTTGGCCAGGTCCATTGGAAGCCGATGGGTTTGATACAAGCCAGACGTTCTGACTCATGCAGCTGTGGATGAACCAGGAAGGGGAAGTTGGACGATCAGAGGTCACCGGCTGGTGGGGACAGCAAAGCGTGGATACAAGGTCCACAGGAACAGGGCAGGGGGCCTGCAGTTTCTAAGCCCATCAGGCTCACCGGCCCCAGATGTGAGACACGGGATCAAGGTGAGGAGGAAGGCAGAGAGCCAGAGAAAGCGTGGTTCATCTCACTTATTAAAAGGCCACAGCAGAGGATCGTTATGCTGGGGCAGGACTGAGAGGTAGGATTCCCCCCCTGCTTCCATGCAGGTGCCATCAGAGACTGCTTGAGTGTCCTCACGGAGAACGAGAGAACCAGGGAGATGCCACAGTAATGTTTATGTCCTCGTCTGAGGGCCCTCACACCATCATTCCTTCTACACTCCCTTTCTTTGAACCAAAGCCACCACATGTTAGACTCTACTTCAGATAGACTCAAGAATTTATCATCACATTGCAAAGCCAACCCAAACATTGCACTTTCTATTGTTGATATTCTAAACAATATTTGACTTTTCCCACAACGTGGGTAGATACTACACTGTCAGATTCTCAGAACACAGTCTGTAGATCGCTTTGCTGGTGGTGGAGAAACTGAGTTCAGAAGCCTAAGTAGTTTCTTTCAAGTACAGAAAAGTTTAATTTCTAAATCTAGATGTAGAAATTACAATATATAACTCAATATACAGTCATATCATATCTACAAAATGATATTTAAAAAATAGTTTCCTTCTGCCAGACTGTAATGACTATTCCAACTTTTGGCAATTTGCATGATCTCAAAAGTCTGGATTGAAACTGGAAATAGATCATTAAAAAAAATCCAAGTGTTTCCAAATATAGTTAAGAAGGGGATAAAAAGAAAAGAAAGCGATCTCCAATACTTGGTGAATAAGTAATTCCCCTGGCTGAATGGGTGGCCCATTAAAAATCTAACTCCCTTCCCTAATTCATAATATCTTATGTGAAAGTTTCTAATGTAAATCACAAGATGGAGACATGAGATATAACTGATGTTAGATAGCCATGAAACACAGGGCACACAAATGCCAATTTTGAGAGAAAATATCTGAATATATATTACACAACCCTGTGTCTTTCTTTCTGAGCCAGCCCTTCCAATGAGACTGAGGTCAAATCAGAAGGGATTTTATAAGGAAGATTTGTACATAAGTCATTTGAATACAAATCGCCCCAAGAGAGGAAAATACTTTCACTGGACAACTATAGACTTTATATTACCTAAGAGATTGCCCAGGTATTCACTCAGAAGTCTTGAAATTGTGCTTCTACAGAGCAGGTTTAGAAGGATAGGAAAAATAAAAAGAAACAAGTGTTTATGTTTCCCCACATGGACCATCCTCCACTTGGAAAAATTGGTTCCACTAAAATATCACACTAGTGTTTTCTGCTTTTTTTTTTTTTTGAATCAGTTTATCGAGGGTTCATCCAACTCTTCTCATGGCCAATACATACATCTATTGTATGCAAATCACATTTGCATATTGTTGTCCCCATCATTCTCGAAACATCCTCCTTCAACTTAGGCCCTTGGTATCAACTCCCCATATTTCCTCTCCCTCCCCGATTCCCCTGCCTCCTTTTCTTTTTTTAAACTAAGTGTGTTGCTTGGTTGTTTGTTGTCAAGTTGATTTTGACTCATGGCAGGCCCATGGCCACAGAGTTGAACTGTCAAGCAGAATATCAAGGGGACTTGAAGCATAGTGTTTTTCAGGTTGTGACCTTAGGGAAGCAGATCATCAGGCCTATCTTCCAGGAAGAGTTCACACTGCCAGCCTTTTAGTAAGGAGTCAAGTGCTCCATGATTTGCACCTCCCAAGGACATACTTGTATAGTGAGTCATTAAGGAAAGGTCAAGGTGATAAATGGAACAGTGAAAGAAACTTGAATTTGTGTATTGCCAAGTTTTTGAAACAATCTCAAACAATTATGCCCCCAAGTTGATGGGATTCTCCTAAGATCTGCGGGTTATTTGCCCCAGAATTATCTTTTTTATACGTGTGTTTCCAGGCACCTCATGTCCTTTATATTATTCTTTCTCGTTATTTTTAGCAGTCATTTGGGAAACAAACTGGTTAGAATTGTTTATTCGATGCAGTTATGTAAGGTCATCACTATCATAAACATTACGGTTTTCCCTTTTACTAGTGTGAGGTAGACTTTCTGGAGAAATTGACTGATGGCCTAAAGGCATTGATAGAATACCAACTGAAAGTTTTCAAAAGAGGCCCACCATGCTGGCAGGGCTTACTGGTCTGGGCAGAAAGTTTGGAAGACTGCTTCCTGATCAATTCTCTGGAAGAGATCCCTAGTCATGCTCATTTCAAAGAAAGGTGAGGCAACAGAAGGAGGAAATTATCAAACTACATCTCTAATAGCACATATGAGATAATTTAAATGTGGCTGTTGCAGCAAATCAGCCGAAGATTGTCAAAATTCAAGCTGGATTCAGAAGAGGACAGGAAATGAAAAATATCATTGCTGACATCAGATGGATATGGGCAGTAAGCAGAGGACACCGCAGTTGTGTTTGCCTGTGTTTTATTGAGTGTGCAAAAGCATTTGACTATGGATTGTAATAAATTATTAATAACATTGAGAGGGATGCAAATTCCAGAACACTAAATGTACTCATATGGTAACTGTATAGAGACCAAGAGGCAATCATTAGAACAGAACAAAGGGATATTTTGTGGTTTTAAATCAGGAAAGATGTGTATTGGGGTTTTATCATTTCAACATACTCATTCAACCAATATGCTTAGCAAATAATTCAATAACCTGGACTAGAGGAAAAAGAACACAACAATAAGATCATGCATGATCTTCAACATACAGATGATACAATTTGAATGTTGAATGTCAAGAGGACTTGAGGCATTTGCTGATAAAGTTCAAAGGCTAAAATCAACATGGATTTCACCTCGACATATGGTAAACAAACAGCCTCATGATTGGGCCATTGAGCAATGTGGAAAAACAGATTATAATCGTCAAAGAATTCATTTTAGTTGGGTCTACATCCAACATCTATGGAAAGAGCAGTCAAGAAAACCAAATGATTGATTGCCTTGGAAAAATCTGCTGTAAAAGATCTCTTTGAAGCGTTGGTGAGCAGAGCTGTTGCTCTGAGCTCTGTGGTATTACTGTGGCATGGTCTGTTCAATAGTTGCACAGGCTTGCAAAAGCTGGGCATCAAAAGAGGAATGGGGGCCTTTGAACTATGGGGTTGCCAAAGAATATTGAAGATCAAATCAAATCTGTCTTGGAAGAATTAGTCAAAATGTTCCCTAGAAGTGAAGATGGCTAAGCTTCATCTCAGACACTGTGGACACATCAACAGGAGGGGCAGATCTCTGGAGAAAGATATCAATGTTTGGTTAGGTTGAGGACCAGGCAGAAAAGAGGAGCACCGTCAACAAGATGGATTGATGTGACAACCTTGACAGTGGGCTCCCACATACCCATGATTGTCAGGATGAGGCGGCACCAGGCTGTGTTCCGTTCTGTTGTATACAGGGTCTCCATGGCTCACCATGGACTTGGTGGCATATGATGACTTCAGGTCAAGAACAAAGTTGTGTACACGTTGCTTATGCACTGATACTGGTCACCTATTTGGTTGGACTTGGCTTCATTTAAAATAAGCCTTTTCTCTGCAGGTGGTTATGCATTAGCAAATGCATATGCCAGCAGTTCAAAACCACTAGCCATTCCTTGGGGGAAAATTTGAGGTTTTCTACTCTTGTAAAGAGTTATGGTCTTAGAAACCCAAAAGGGTAGTTCTATCCTGCCCTAGACGGGGTTGTACACTGTTGTTATGAGATAAAATGGACTCTATGGTTGTGAGTTTCTTTTGAGTTTTATATTAATTAATTCAGTCATACATAATACTATATTCATTGCCTACGATATGCCAGATGTTAAGCTGATGTTTGTTAATGCTGGGGTGGGTTGTCATGTAGTCAACTGATTCTACTTATGTTTCCATGCCCACTTCTGGATGTCAAGCTCAGTAACTGGGACCAAGAGTTGAAATTTTCATGTTTGAATTTGATAAATTAATAAATGATGTCCATTAATTTGGGGAATTTTCCTGGCATTTCTTCAAATATTCTTTCTGTTCTTTTCTCTCTCCCCTCTCCTTCTGTACTCCCCATGATCTGCATGTTAGGCTTCTTCTTGCTCTCCCATTATTCAATTAAACTGTGCCTCACCTGTTTGACCCTCTGTTCTTGCTACCTTTGAGCATCTGTAATTTTAACTATATTATTTTTAGTTCACTGATTCTTCTGCTTGATTTAATCTGTTGTTAAAACTGTCCATCTTAGTTTTTCACTTTATTTTTTGTCCTTTTCAGTTGTGATGCCTCTTTTAATAGATTATCATTTTGTTCTGGAATTGTTTTTATTATTTCATCTCTCTCTGTTTTACTTCTGTTATTTCATTGTGTTTAATGTTACTGCATTATATCTGTCATTTTTCCCCATTAGTTATTCTTCTCTAGATGCGCTTTGCCCTCTAACTATTTGTTCATTTTGATAAATGGCTGTTTTTGTCATTTGGGTATCTTATAATTTTGACTGGGACATTAACATTTTTAGGGGTGTGAACTTTCTTAACTTTGACCAGTGTTTGGCATTTTTATTCACACTGCTTTCTCATTGAAACGCCTACGTGGGGAGAGCTTTTAGCTTTTTCTTATATGTTTGTGTCTCCCACTCTGTGATAGTGCCTTCTCCCTCCCTGTTTCACTTGGGATTTAAAAGTTCCAGATTTCATTTTTGAACGTTGTAACTCTCTCTCAAACACACCAAGAAACACCCTATGATCAATCTATCCACTAGGGTGCACCATCATTCAGGCAAGATCAAAGACTTATAAACAAAACAAAACAAAACACCAACAACAAGAAAAACACATACTCACAAAATACACTGCCTCCAGTGCATGTGGCCTGATAATGACCCTCTAGAACAGGGTAGAATTGTCCTTATGAGTTTCCAAGACTGTAACTCTTTACAGGATTTGAGAGCCTCATCTCTCTCCTGAGGAGTGGGTGGTAGTCTCAAACTGCTGACCTTGTAGTTAGCAATCCAACTCATAATCACTATGTCCCAAGATTCCTTCAGGAGAACTATCACCAGGAAGCCACTCTCCAGCTACTAACCTCTTCCCTCTCTGTCTCTGCAATCATGTTTTCAGTCAGGAAATCTACACCCAGTAAGCTCCCCTTCAGGATTGGTGCTATCCTCTGCTTCTGTCCCAGGACTTCTTCCCTGCTCTGTGGGGGGTGCTTATGCCTGAGCTGGCCATCAACAGACGCACAAGCAAACTTTCCTCCTCTTTAGGAAGAGGAGATGGCTTGGTTTCAGCTCTCCAGTTGCGTGGTTATTGAGGGAGCAATCTTCACTTAAGTGAACCATCTTCTGCCTCCTCTGTAGGGAATCTTTTGTAGAAGTTTCGATCAGTCTGGCAGCCAGTGGTGGCTGGTTGAGAGCAGTAGGAGGGCTGCTTCAGCACTCTCAGAGTCTACCCCACAGTATGCTGCTTGTGTGTGCAGCTTCCACCAAGATGCCTACTTCCCAGCATGCAGTAGTTTCAGGGATCAGCCCCCAGTGCTGACTTGAAAGAGAAGGAAGGATCTGAATGGATGTGCTGGGGAGGTGGTTCCAGCTTGTTCCAGAGCTCTGGGACACATTGGGAAGGAAGCAGAGTGCTGACTATGGAAGCCAACCCCACCGTGGGGCCTTGCAACAGGTTGGCAAGCAATTACTTGATGGGGGCGCTATTTTCTGTTAAAATCTCCCTGGGGGTCAGCTGTGTTCCTCTTCGAGCCCTCTGGCCAGTCCTTGGTTGTGAGTCCAGCCCCTATGCAACCCCCCTTCTCCCAACCAAATAGCCCCAACCAGCATTGTTCCTCACTCACTCTACGAAGGGACAGAGCAACACAGGGATTTTGTCCTGTTGGTTTCAGAGGCCAGAGTGATGGGGTGTGCAGGGAGGCTAGCAATGGGCTGACTACAGGAGCATACTCCACTGCAGGGCCCTTCTGCAGCAATTCATGTGGCCTGCTGGCAGGGCTTCTGACAGTATCTGGGTGAAGAAGGGGCTGTCATGTTCGCTAAGGACCTCCAGCTAGTGCGATGACTGTACCTGTAAGTGCCACTAACAGTGCCTGCTCTCTAGCAAACAGCAGCCTGTCTGAGAAGTCCTCCATAGTGCTCAAAAGAGGGAGCAGACTGACCTGAACAGACTCCTCAGGAGGTTCGTTTTCGAGACATGTGGTATAGGGTACACTGGGCAACTGGTGGACTTTCCTATGGGGACAGACTCCACTGAATGTGGCTTCTGTGCAATTTCCAATGGGCTTCAAGTTGACAGTGTCCAGATGGCACCCTCGAGGTGGGAGGTCTACCTCAATGCTCTCCGTGTTAGCAGAATCCTGAGGAGTATTTTGGCTGGGGTTATGACCTCCCTGAGAGATGACTGCTTCTTAGCACACATAGAAAGAGCCGACAGACTAGAAGTGCTACCTCAGAGATTTGCCCTGTGGGTTTCAAAGGCCTGAGTTAAGTGTATCCCAGGATGCGAGGATGGTGTTGACTACAGGAGCAGACTCCGCTGAAGGAGACTTCTGGGGGGTCATTTGTAGTCCACTTGCAGTAGAGAGTGTCATGGAGGGGATGGTGCTGGTACATTCCAAACAGACCCAGGAGGAAGTCTGCCTTATTCGTTATGACAGAAGCTGGGGATTCTGCCTCTCTTTTTCAGCCATAGGCTGTGGTGGTTAAGGAAGTATATTCTTTTTTCTGGGACCACTCCCTCAGCTTATAATAGTTGATAGGGTAATGGACGTTCATAAGAAAGGTTTGATGCAACTTTCCTCTAGTTCTTAAATGCTTTCTCCCCTCACTATCCTGATCCCAATTCTACCTTACAAATCCGGCAAGACCAGAGGATATACACTGATACAGATAGGAGCTGGAAGCATGGGGAATCCAGAACACATGATCCCTTCAGGAACAGTGGTGAGAGTGTCAATACTTTGAGGGTGGAAAGAAGGTGGAGGAGAAAGGGGGAGCTGATTGCAAGCATCTACATATGACCTCCTCTCTGGGGTAAGGACAACAGGGAAGTGGGTAAAGGGAGACAACAGACAGTGTATGATATAACATATTGATTTATAAATTATCAAGGGTTCATGAGGAAGAGGGTTGTAGGGAGGGAGGGGAAAATAGGAGAGGCTGATACCGAGGGTCCAAGTAGAAAGCAAAGGTTTTGAGAATGATGATGGCCGATGTACAAATGTGCTTGGAATACAATGGCTGGATGTAGGGATTGTGGTAAGAGTTGTGTGCGCTCCCAATAAAATGTTTTAAAGAAAAAAAGGAACGGCTTGTAGTAATTACATAATCTGATGTCAATGTGTGAAGGGGTGGAGTTGAGGCTGTCAGGTTGCAGCTTGATGACCTCATTTGGAGGCACCACACAGATAAACAGCTCCTAGAGGCCAGATACACTCACTCCCTGTGAGACATTACTAACAATGGGCCTGATGGAGTTATGCTGATGGAGTCAAAGCCACCACATGGAGACCCCTGTCATCCTGAGATGCTTCTGCTACCACTGGATTCACAAGACTTTCTAACCCACTGGCCTGTGATCTTCCTGAACTCGGCATGATTGCCTATGCTTTGTGAGTCTGAAGAGGAATTTATAGATTGGCACTGAACATAGGGGCTAATATTGGACTTGATCTGAACTGGGCTAGGATTTTTTTTTCGATATTCAGCTGTTCTTGTATATAAAGTCCTTTCTTATACACATATGAGTGCCTATGAAGTTGTTTCTCTGGTCTACCCAGACTAACACATGGCTCACAGGGATACTAGGAAAAACAGACTTCCTACCTTAAGCACATCATCGTTGATTTTTGCCAGTGTGAAGATCACCACTTCTTTCTTCTGCTCCCTGATTCAGAGTCCCTGAAAACGAAGCACATTTTTCTTATATTTCTGTGCAATGGGGAACTAGGTTGGAAAGACAATTTACCGACACCACCATTTTCCGAGAATTACCCTCCAATTCTGATTTCCTATGTCTTTTGAGGATAGCGATTCTCTTGTGCCACTTAAGCAGATGAGAAAGCGCAGAGCTGAGCAGTAGATGGGGAATAAATTCTACCACCACAAATGACAGACTTTACTGTGTGCCCTGATAGTAATGAAATGAGCACTTCACTTTTATGTGATTTTAATTTTCTATATTACTTTAATAGCTGCCTTCATATTTTACTTTCATAATCACCTGAGAGTGGCGAGGAAAGCCCTCTGAATTGTGTGTTACATGTGAGCTGAATGAGCACTAATGACCAAAAGGAAGTGACTGAGTCAGGTCTAGACCTCGAGCTCTGTTCTTCAAAATCTATTATTTTCTCTCTCAGACCAGAGCTCTAGGCTCCACTTCTTTGGTGTCTTAATTTCTGTTTCTGTAGCAATTGGGTGGTTTTGATGTACTCATGATTAGGTAATTAGATATATCACTGGATGTCCTCACATTGTTATTCAGCACTGTTTAGTGGGTTCTGATGCATAATGACCTTATATAAAACAACAGAACAAAACATGGCTAGGTCATGCCATCCCCACCATCGTTTCTGTGTTTGAGACCATTTCTTGCAGCCGCTGTTTCCATTCATCTTGTTCAAGGTCTTCCTCTATTTTGACGACCCTCTACTTTACCAGGTAAGATGCCCTTCTTCATCATAGGAACCGGACTTTCCTAGCCAAAGTAGGTGAGGTGAAGTCTCAAATGTTTAATTCTAAGGAGCATTCTGGCTATCCTTTTTCCAACATAGATTTGTTTGTTCTTCTCATAGTCCAGGATATATATGTTCAGCATTCTTTTCCAACATCATAATTCGAAGTCATCAAATCTTCCAACATCCTCATTCATTGTCCAACTTTTAGGATGCAGATGGTTAAAAATATCATACCTTGCATCAGGTGCATCTTAGCTCTGAAAGTGACATCTTTGAATTCACCAACAGACATTCTGAAGGTGAACATGAAGGACAATTTGTGCCCAGGAGCCCCAATGGGGCAGTTGTACTGTGTGTCTGGGAGAGTTGACTAGAGTCGGAATTGACTTGATGACTCCCAAGAGCCATGATTCCTCTTACTCTTCACTGAATGCTGCGAGGGATCTGAAGGCCCTTTTTCCGGTCAACACTCGGGGCATTAGTGATGAACAAGTTACTGTGGCTGGAATACTCATTTAGGGTTTCCAGCCAACTGCAGCATTTCTCTCATTGTACATATTGTGTTGGGACAATGGTCTGATCAAATGTTTCCCAATTTCATTGTGGACTTCCTCTTTTTAATGAGTCCCTTTCTCCCAGCTCTAAATAAAGACATGCTAAAAATGTGACACACACTCCAGATGGGTCACCCACATCTGGGCTTCAATTTTAAAAGGCAGGAGTGGGTGTAGGGAGGATGGTTAAGCAAGATGTGACTGGCGTTCCTTATGAAAGGGACGGATGGACAAAGGGAACTAAAGAGATGAGGAGGGCAGCCGAATCATCTACCATGGTTATTGCATGGCAGGCATATCCATTGGGACTAATTATAATAATGATCCAAGTCCATGGCATGCTTGTGTGCTCCAGCCCTTCCTTCCTATGCCAAGTTCACAGATTGGGGCTCCTGGATTGCACCTATAAAGTTGGTTGTTTACCAAAAAAATCCATGTGCAGATGGAAATTTGCATGTAAAAACTGGATGAATTCTCTCTCTCTCTCTCTCTCTCTCTCTCTCTTTCTGTTAACAGGAGCTTCTGTGTGCAATGATCAGCCTCTCTTCAAGATGTCTGAAGTGGTTTCTTGTTTTGTGTTTGATTTTAGAAAATGGGCCTGTAATTTTCTGGGACAGATTTGGACTCCACACATGTATGAGATGTGTCCCTGTTTCAGAGAAGCAGCTATGATGAGTCTGTTAAGTTCAAATTGGGCTTCTGGGCCAGGCAACATAACATAGGGAGCAAGAGGACAAACTCTGCCATCAAATAGACCTGGGTTTAAATGTTGGCTTCACTAGCGTTCCTCAAAACAAAGTGACAGGAGAGAGAGCATAGCCTGCAACAGAATGAGTCACTGAATGTGTGCATTGGTTCTGCATAGTATCGTAGCAGAATCAAATAGTCCTCCAAGAAATTTGAGACCTGGGATGGTTGTTAGTAATAAAGTCAAGTCAACTCCTACTCAGGGTTGGTTACCTTATATAAAATATAACAATCCCCAATATGTTCAACCCCATTGCTGCCACTGCTATCCCAGTCCATACCACCAAATATTTCTCTCTTTCTTGTTGACTCTACTTCATCAAATATGATAGTCTGCTCCAGCATTGACTCTCTCTTGATGGCAGGTCAAGGGTGTCTGGAGGTCTAGTGGGTTACATGCTGAGCAGTTCAAACCCACAGACTGCTCTTTGGGAAAAAAATGAGACTGTCTACTCTTATAAAGATTTAAAGTCTCAGAGAATCCAAAGAGAAGTTCTACTCCAACCTATATAGTCAACATGAATCAGAATCAACTCAATGGCTGTGAATGACTTTACATGTCCAAAGTCAGTGAAATAGTTAATATTTTGCTGTGACCCATAACATTTTTACTGGCTAACTTTCTGAAAAAGACCACAGACCTTTCTTCTTCTTCTTCTTCTTTTTTTTGGGGGGGAGAGGGGGCATCACTGTCCTCCGGAGGTCATGGGAGCTACCCAGTGTTGCTCCTGAGAGCCGCCGCTGGATTTGAACTGCCAAGCCCGAGGGTTGCAGTCTCACACTCAACCACTTACGCCACTGGGGCTCAGACCTACAGGTCTTTCTTCTTAGTGTGACTCAGTCTACAAGCCTCACTGAAACTTGCCCACCATGGGTGTCCCTGCTGGTATTAGAAGTACCAGTGGGTGGCAAACTTCTACTGTCACAGCACCACTTGAGGGGAAACATGGATAGTGAGGTGCAATCAGTCTCTGCTGACTCTCCCTAACTTTTCCATTTCATTAGCACTGAGTACTTGCTCCAAGAAAATGGGACATGAAGGACAAAATTTTTCATCACTGTTCTGTTAAAAATACTCTTCCTCTGTGGATTCAGGTGGTAGACCTTCATCCCCATTTCTAGACCCAGGAAACCAAATCCAAAACCACTGTCATTGAGTCTATTCTGACTCATATGTACACTAGAAGACAAGGTGGAATGCTTCTGTTACTCTTTATAAGAGTAAAGTGCCTCTTCTTTCTCCCACAGAGTGACTGGTGGTTTTGAACAGTCAACCTTGCATAAACTACTATACCACCAGATTTACAATTCTGTACCCAGTGATTCATGTGGCCTGCATGGAGAATCTCAAGATCCATGAAATGCCAAGTGGGGTTTGTCCAACCTTCCCATCCCTAGACCTGATTTGAGTCTTTGGTGATTCACACCCAAGAGCTACTTTGAGGAAGGAAGATGCAGCTGTCTCCCTTGGTAGAAATGGCACTCTTGGGAATCTGATGGAGCTTTCCACTGGGGAGGCTGTGAATCAGATTCAACTCAACAGCATGCAACAATAAATAACAACACTGTTCATCGGCAAGGGAACCACAGCATGAAACTATGACAAAAATAGAGACATAGTTCAGCATCTTACAAAGCCTTTATTGACTTTACTGGTATATAGTTCTGGGAGATACAAGTGATTAACAGACTCAGCTGCTAACTGAAGACTGGCAGTTCAAAACGACCCAGAGGCTCCTTGAAAGACAGACCTGAAAATCTAGCCCCCCCAACAAAAGTCATAGACATTGAAAAACCCTGTAGAAAAACTTTACTGAGATGCACATAAGGTTGCCATGGATTGGAACAGACTCAATGACAACTGAATTGAACTAGATACAGTTTCATATGCCTTCTGGCCTCATAAATGGAAAACCCAAGTGTATTTTAGTCTTTTCTGAAAGTGGAGCTTATTGAACCTTTCCACTCTCCTTTGATTCCTCCTTCAGCAAGGCCAGAGGGATCATTTTCTTCATGGGAGTTATATTTCCAATCTGAACATGCAGACTGCCTCTTGGTTTCCAGTAAATATTTGACTTTTCTGAAGATTTCAATAGTGAGTTACACTTGCCACTGACTCTGGGCCTTTCCCAGCAAGTACCTAGGTCTCCACAAGAAGGCATCATGCTTTCTTGTTCTTCTGATGTCCTCCTTGTCGATGGGCTTATGGCCCAAAGTCTGAGAATTTGGGTGTATTAGCCACGTAAAAATCATTTATGTCTTTATTTAGGCCTTTACTTTTGAAAGTAATCTAATTATCCAGTAATAAATATATACTTTTAATCTAATCTGTGTTCCAGGATCCTTTAGAGACCTTCCTGCATTTTCAAACTGTCCAATGGATGTTATCAAATGTAGGAACAGGTTGATGGGCTAATCCATCTTGGCTTGAGGGAATGTTTGCTTGAAAATGTTTTAGTAGGGTCTTCTATGATGATAAATGAAATAAAGAACTTTTGAAGTTAATAAAGGAGTCCGTAGGTAGCATAAATGAATGAGTATTCAATGACTAACCCAAAGATTGATGGTTCAAGCCCACCTGGGAAGAAAGGCTTGGTGATGTGTTTCTAAAGGATCAAAACCCTAAAAACCCTACTGATTACAGTTCTATACTTCATTTGGGGTCATCATGTGTTGAAATCAACTTACGGATAGCTGATAGCCAGTAGTGAGAACCAACAGTGTCTTCTCCAAGATGAAGGACATCAATTTGTCCTTACTCTGCTTACAAATTTCAGTGATTTGGCACCAGAAAAACAGAGAGGCACAGCTTGGAGGTAGCAGGGAAGAGAATAAAATGGGGCCATTGGATGTAGGAAGAGGCAACCAGGCCCGAGAAATAAATCTAGAGAGAAGCATCGTATGTGGGTTAGGAAAGGCAGGGTTTAGTAAGCCCAAGCAGAGAAGAAGACCAGATATGGAAAAGAAAACACTTCAAGTGAAAGATAAGTGCAGGGAAGTGAGTGAAGGGACACATTGGACAGTGTACGATATGAAATAGCAATTTGTAAATTGTTAAAGGTTCATGGGGGGGAGGGAGGAAGGGAAATATGGGGAGGTGAAACTGGGGCCTAAGTGCAGGGAGGATGTTTTGAGAGTGACGAGGACAACAAGTGTGCAAATTAGATCTGCATACAATTGACGTATGTGTGGATCATGAGGGGAGGTGAATGAGTACCCAATAAAGATTCATTTTTAAAAACGGGGAGAGGAAAGAGGAGTTTCTTCTTTTTTTTTAAGAGGAGCTTATACCAAGGGTTCAAGTGGAAAATGTTTGGCAATGTATGTGACAACATGTGTGCAAATGTGCGTGATACAGATGATGCGCTGAATGTTAAAATAGCTCTAAGAGCCCCCCAATAAAATTATTTTTAAAAAAAAGAAAGAGAAGTTCTGTGTGAAGGAAGTCAGAAGTATCATTCCCAAGTTCCGCTCTCTTTAGTCTGGAAAACCTTTCCCAGTTCTCTTTTCTACACTTCCCTATTTGTGAATGATGAGGCCACCCAGGAGATGTGATAAGTCCCCTAAACCTTGGTATCGTTAATCTCTTTTTTGGAACTAAGCAATTCCTTCATAATGTGGAGCAGAGGATTGTGGGAACACTTCTCAGTGGACCACCATGAGTTTCTCATGGGAGAAGCTACTCTGAAAAACAACAAGATTTTAACCAGATGATGATGATGATCATAATCATTTTGGCACTTATGGAAGATCTACATATAGAAGAGATTAAAAATCTTATATTCTTGATGATTTATTTATGGGAACTGGCATTACTTCAAAAGATAGTGCCTCCAGGCACTTAGCAGCCAATACTGAGACTATAATTGAATACTTGAAAATATAAGCACACTATAAAACAATATGTCAAGATGATAGTAAATGGGGTAATAATAGCAATGTTAACTGATGTAATTCAAATGGGAATTTCTCATTCATTTGCTCAGCACAGGGCCTTTTGTCAAGGAAATACATTACATTGTACAGATGATAACCTAGTAGTTCAACACTACCAGAACCACCAGTTCTGCTGTCAAGTTCTCTGTCCAACAGATAGAGTAAAATCAATTCAGCATTTCTCCAGTGTCCTTCTATTCTACCCCCTTCCCATATTTTAAGCAAATCCATTTCTGCTTTGTTAAGACCAGAATCTTCTCTAGAGTCCTAAGGGGACTCTGGGCAAGCCTAACACCTCCTTGACTAGCCTCCTTCTTTTCAATACAGAGACTTTATCTCTTATTTCAAGCTCCAAGTTAGAGTCGACGTTACTGTGGATCCCTGAGACCTCACTGCCTATTACAGATGGGTCATTCAGCTCTGATGGGCTGTCAGACTCTCCTCCCTGAGGTATCTATCTTTCTTAAGATCACCACCTCAGCACACTTCCTATTATTACTCTTCTTGCTAAAGCAAGGAACTGGGGGCTTGCTCTGCTCTGAGTGAGATGCTTCTGATGTAGCACTCTGTGAGAAGGTCCATGAACGTTGTTTTCATAAATATTTGAGAACATTATAATGTATACACATATAAAACTCTCACTGCCATCGTGGTGATGCTTTCTCACAGTAACCTTGTCGGACAGGGTAGCGCTGCTTCTGTGTCTTTCTGAGACTGTAACTGTTTATAGTTGCTCATCTTTACCCCAAGAGACACCTATATGCGAGGGCCTTTAAAATCATGGGAAAAAATAGAATTGAACGATAATAGGTTTTTCCACTAACATTTTGAAGCCCCCTCCTACATAGCTTCAAAGTCAAATATAATTCTTAAGCTAATGATTAGAAGCAGGCATCCATGCACTCTTGGTTAGTGATCACTTTCATGCAAGAGAACTCCTTGCAGATATTTCTTTTTCTCTATCCCAAGTAGTCTTCTTAGGCCTCTATTTTCCTTCTTATTTATTATTGAATCTCTTCTGTGAAGAATACCTGGGTTTCTCACTGTCCACTTCGCACACGCACACTTCGGTAGCTGTTACTACATAACATTCTACCATAAAGCATACTGATTTAAGATAATTAACACTATTCTGCAGTCTTGGTAGGTCAGGAGCTTGGGGTGCCTGTCTTAATTGGGTGGTTCTGGCTCAGGATGTGTGCTACGAGGCCAACCATCTGAAGAACTTGGCTGGGCCACAGGCTCTGATTTTAAGGTGATTGACTCCCTGGAGTGGCATGTTGATTTCTGACAGAAGATTTCTGTTCCATCCCACCCCCACCCCCAATTGGGGCCTTCTTACAGTCGACTTGCATGTTCTCACGACGTTTCAAATGACTTCCTCATGGGTGAGCAACCAAGAAAGGTCCAGGCAGAAGTTCTCCCACGTTTTGCAGCTCAGCCCAAGAGATCATACACCATCACCTCCATTGGATGCTGTTCACGTGATACAAATCACTCATTGGGAGATATTGAGAACTTTTATAGAGAAGTGTTGTAGAACTAATGGGCATAATTCAAGGCCACCACATTTTGACAGTTGTTGGGCATATATAGCCTGTAATTATATTGTTAGAGCATTTGTACCGGTTTCATACTGCTGTTGCAACAACTTATCACACACTTAGTGCTGTAAAGCAGCCTTCATCTGTTTTCTTATAGTTCTGGAGGTCAGTAATCTGCAGTGGAGCCTGTTTTATTATTAGATGCTTTCATCACGTCAGTTCCAACTCGCGGCAGGACGAAACACTGCTTGGTCCTGTACCCTCGTCACAGTGGCTGTTATGTTTGAGCTCATTATGGCAGCCATTGGATCAGACTATGGGATCATAGGTCTCCCTGTTTCCCACTGCCCTTCTACTTGACTAAGCATGATGTCTTTCTCTAGGGGGTGGGTCTCTCCTGATAACCTGTCCAAAATATGTGAGACAGTCTCACCATCCTAGTTTACCTGGAGATACTTCTTCCAAGACAGTTCTGTTTGTTCTTTTGACAGTCATTGGTACTTTCAATATTCTTCATCATGTAGACCTTTCCAATGGGTTTTAGAGCACTCAAATCAAGTTGTCAGTAGACCTGCATTCCTTCTGGAAACCTCAGTGAAGGACACTCCTGTGGAGAATCTCCTTCTTGTCTTTTTCCATAAGAAAGAACTTTAAATCAAGAAGTGCATCTATAAAATATCCCAGCCCAGTCTAACTTAAGTCCAGAAGTCTGATGATACTAGTTCTCAGGCCCCTCTTCACACTCACAAAGCCACATGCCATGCTACAGAATGCAGGAACATCAAAGGCTGGTGGATGAAAAGTCTTGTGGAACCAATGGCAGTGGAAGTATCACAGGGCTGGCACAGGTCTCTATTGTCTGTGTGGCTTGTTATCAAGAAGGTGAAGGCAGGGGGGTGGAGAGTTTCACAAGACCTTCCTTATGAGGAGGTCATGCTCACAAGGAGGAACCATCAGGCGTGATTCAATTGACAGACTAGACTCCACCCCTACATTTCAAGTTGACTTGAAATTCTGTAACTACCACAAATATTAAATGAGGCATTTAACAATTCAGGGGAAAAATCAATACACAGCTATGAAAGTTATTTCTTTGCAATTGACACCAGAGAGAGTCTGTTATTAAACTTTATAGCACATACATTTTAGTTATATAGTTTGGTAGTAATGTGTGGGGCTTCAAAAATTATGGAAAATTTCATTATATTTTCATTTCTAGACCCCCAGTAAAGACATTCATTAATCCAAATGATGAAGGCAGACTGCCACATCTTTCTCCTGAGTGTGTCTGGTGAATTCAAACCTTTCAACTTCAGATAGCAGTTGAGTGCTTTAATCATTGTGCTGCCAGCAGTTACAGCTATTCTTTGGCTTCTGGTCCTCTTCCTCAATCTTTAAAGACAGTTATATCTGCATGAACCTTTCTCAGAGGGCATCTCTCTCCCATCTCATATCTCCTGCTCTGAGTTTTCAGGAGACTTTCCCATCTAATCTGTTTAAATCTGAGTTATTAGTAGTTTAAAGGTAGAATCCTTACCTCCTAAAAGGCGAGTCTTTCTACTTCTGTAAAGAATTACAGCCTTGGAACCCCACAGGGCAGTTCTCCTCTTCCATTTAGGGTCACACTACAAGTCAGATCCACTGGATGCCAATGCTTTTTATGCTAAAAAGAGCCATAGGGGCAGAGTCAGTTACATCTCCTATTGCTAACCCCAAGGTCAGCAGTTGAAAACCACCAGATGCTCTGAAGGAGAAAGATGAGGCTTTCTACTCCCATAAAAATTCTGTCTCAGAAACCAGTAGGGATGGGTCTACATTACCCTGTAGGGTCAATATAAATGTGAATTGACTTGATGTAAATGAATTTTGGTATACAGGAGACCTCGATTCGCTTCCAAGCAAATGAACCTCAAGTGCAGCACCACTCCTCTGCTAATGGAGATGTGCATGCCGCTGTGATGCTGAACAGGTTTAAGAGCAACTTCCAGACTAAGAGATAGAATAGGAAGAAAGCCTGTATGATCTCCTTTGCAAATAGCCAATGAGAACTTTACGGATTGCACTGGAACCAATCACGGAGGTGATCAGGACCTGTGGTTACTGTTGAGGGTGCAGGATCTGTTGCTGTTAATGATATAGGGCTTGTTGTGGCTCTTGATGGTACAGAGCCTATTGTTGTTGGTGATGATATGGGGCCTCTTGTTAGGTTGAGGGTATAAGACTTGTTAATGGTACAGAACCTGCTCTTACTGTTGAGGGTGCTGCGTCAGTTGTGTTGATGTTAGAGGGCCTGTGGTTACTGTTGATGATATGAGACTAATTGTTAAGCTGATGGTACAGGATGTTCTTAAGTTAAAGGTACAGGATCTATTGTTGTTAATGGCACAGGACCTGTAGTTGCTTTTAAGGGTGCGAGACCTGCACCATTCCATGTATGGTTCCTGTGTGAGCAATAGTTTTTATGAACTCAGCAGCAGATAACAGCAACTATATATATATATATATATATACATATATATTTATCTTGTCCTATTTTACTCTAGAGGTTCAATATACTTGATAAGATTTCATTTTGCCACTTGTGGATGGGACTTGCTGATAAGCTCTGTTGGCATGAACAACACTTTTGATGATTGAGCTTCCCGGGTGTCTGTTCTGTAAATGTCATTGTCTTTAGGTCTTTGGATCTTTTCTTGGAACCCGGTCAATTTCCTCTGAAAAGGACTTGATAATCTAGTGTTGTCCAGTAGAACTCAGTGCAGTGGTGCAAATGTTCACTATTGGCACTGTCCAGTCTGACAGATTCTAAATACAGTGGTTGCCGAGCACTTGAAATGTGACCAGTGCTGATGACAATGTACAATTTCAGTTGTGGTTAATGACATTTAATTTAAATGCAAATAGCCAATGGTGGTTGTCGCAGTTGCTAACACGTCAATTCTGGCTCACGGTGACTCTGTGCATGTGAGTGTCCTCCTGTGCTCCACTGAGCTTTCACTGGTTCTGGTTCCCCGGAAGCAGATTCCTAGACCTTGCTTCTGATGTGCCTCTGAGTGGTTTTGAACTGCTACCCTGCCAGTGAGCAGCCCAGTGCTTACCTTGAGAGACACTCAGGGAACCCATCCCATGTGGCTAATCTAATGATTACTGCTCTAATCTTCTGCCTTGTCACACAACTTCTGACACCCTAAATGGGAGGAGAGTTTGCAGGGTGTCATTGCTGGATGTGCAGACTTCACCTATATTTCCTTCTTGTAGCAGGGCCTTCAGCTCTTTGGGGAGTCCAAAGCTGATCTCGTTCCACTTTTCTAAGTCCCCAGTCTTCAGGAGGACAGTCACTTGAGCTGATGAACACTGGATCTGGGCGTCTCGGTTCTACTTACAAAGTCTTCTAGTCATTCCTCAGAAATTCCTTCCTCCACAGTGACCAGTAACTCGAACACCTGGGTTCTCCCAGGATTCTTTAGAGGACTACACGGCTTAATCTGTCGCTTCCATAGCTGTAGGCTAATGTGTCGTCTTCTCCTGGTCTGCTAAAGTCAGCTAACTGTCCACCGTTCAGCTCTCAACTCTTGTTGGCCTCAATCGTCTGCTGTCATTTCCTCCCCCAAGTCTCCTCGGCCATGTGGAGTTGTTCCGTTAAATTGTTGTGTTTTTTTTTTTCTTTCCTGCCTTTGGGGGAAGTTTTGGCAGGGATTCAGGAAGCCTCCATGGTGGCTGTTGATTACTTGGTTTCTACACTTGGTTCAGCGCTCCTGCCAAAAGCATGGGATTGTGTCTTTCTTTTCCTGCAGATGTTTGGTGCGATTCCCCAGTGGAAACAGTGGTGCTCATTGCCACTCCGTCGTTTGTTTGAGCAAGCAGCAGGATATCTAGTGAGGTGGCCAGAAGTTGCTAGTCTATTTTTATGACACCATCTTCCACGCTCTTCAAGTGGTCTGAACAGGACAATATGTGCTATTTAAGAGGAAAACTTCAACTTCACTTGTCTCTTCATACACATGAAATCGTGGTTATAAAAAGACCCTTTCTGGCTGCCGAAAACAGAATCCCTTCCAGGGTAATTTTCCCATGGGAATCTTCAGGGGTGTTCAGATGTGTCTAGAAATCAGTTCTGTTCCTTTATAATTTTTTTTTTTTTACAAAATGCTTCTGCTGCTGGCCAAGCTGGGACCACACAACAACCCCAAGCTTGAGACTGCCCCCAGAGTGCTGCTCTGCTGTTAGGACTTTGCTCTCAATGCTGGTGCTGTTGAAGCTGGCAGTGTCTGGAAAGTCAGGCTCCCCCTCTGCAGGGCTGGAACTTGGACCTCTGTCTGTCACCTCCTCCCGTCTTGCTCTGTGTATCCTCTTCCTCAGGCCGCTGTTACAAACACAGCAGATGGAATCCAACAACAGACGTGTATCTTCTCATGGTCCAAAGTGCTGAGTGCTGGCCCAACAATACTCAGGAGCCTCTCTCCAAAGGATAGAAAAACAATCCTCCCTCATCTCTTCCAGTTTCCAGTTGTGCAGCCATTCCTCAGTTTATGATAGCATGACTCCAGTGTTTACCTCCATTATCACTTCCTGTCTCTATCCACCTCTGTCTTGTCTCCTCCTCTTATCGTCATAACACCAGTCATATTACAGTAAGGCTCATTTTAGTCTAGTTTCATGTTAACTAATTACTCTACAAAAGACTCTATTTCTAAATAAGGCCATATTTGCATTTACCAGAAATTAGGGCTTGCATGTCTTTTCAGGGGACACAAAGCACCCAATTGCACCCCCATCTTACACAGACACTTTTCTACCTCCATCCTTTTCTCTGGCCTTCTAGCTGAAGCCCCCAAAGACCTATGGTATGCCCAGCAGCTGATCATAGATCACTGTGAGTTTGTTCAATAAAATCTCCATAGTAAGAGGGAGTGTAAACTTCCTCTCCAAGTTCCAATGTATAGAAGCTTCAGAGCAAAGTTTCCTGGACCCAACTTAATCTAGCTCTTGGAACTCTTCCCACCCCACTCTTCCCCCTCTGCTCACCTCCATCCCCTCCATGCCAGCATCCTTCCTCCCCTCTGACCTCCTGATACTGTAAACTCTGTTGTGAAGCTCAGACTTAGAGATGTGTCTGATAAGCAGAAGTAGTCCAGGTTTAAAACCCAAGGACTATTAGAGTTCTATCTGTCCTTGTTACGGCATGCAGTTTCTATGTGGATTTATAGATGCTAGCACCCTGGCTGTAGAGTGGTTATGTCCTGGGCGACTAGCTGAAAAGTCTCCAGTTCAGAAAATGCCATCCGCTCCTCAGGAGAAAGATGGGACTTTCTGCTCTCATTAACAGCTGCAGTCTTAGAAACTCACAGAGGCTCCTCTATGCTGTCCTATAGGGTTGCTGTGGGTCAGCTGGGCACCAATCATTGGCAGTGAGTTTGGTTTGGGGGAATATTCACAAGGGAGAATCTCCCCACCCCAACTCCACACACCAACATCGTCCATTGGCACTGAGGGTGACAGTGTGGCAAGGTTGTGAGCAGCAGTGGTATCTATCATCAGCTTCACAGGATGGCCCACTCCCCAGGAAACTTGTTTCTCTCTCTCTCTCTCTCTCTCTCTCTCTCTCTCTCTCTCTCTCTCTCTCACCTTGTCTCTCTCTCCCTCTCTCTTCCAACTAGATTTAGCAGTTCCATTTCCTAAATCTATTCTTATGTCAAATTTACTTGTCAATTGGAATAGGTAGGTTCAATGCATTTCTAACCTCAGTCAAATACCTGTCTTGGTGTATAATGTGCCTTTCCATTCATAAAAAGATCAAAGAAGCACTTCCGGATCCTCTAAGACAGCTTTGACACAGTACTGCAGAAATAATAATGTTTCGGTGAATGCCACAAAATAATGCTGTTCAGTATTACAAACCACTGTAAGTACCTCAAATTTTTAAGATCATCGACTGTATGGAGGTTGGGCTATCATAGGAGTTGGTGTCAATCAGACACTCAGGACCTGGGGATGACCTATATATGAAAGGAAAGGATGAGTCAAACAGGGTGCAGTAAAGCCTTGAAGAAACACACGATTCCTCTGGTTCCTTGAGGCTTCCTCACCACCACCCCCCCCCATACTCATGACCCCAGTGCAGCCTCTACTGCAGACAAGAGCAGAGTATGTGCATGGGTGCAGATTAGCTATGAGAGCTCATGACACATGGAACCCAGGAATGGGAATGGGAGTAGCGATACCAGGAGGGTAGGGGGAAGGTGGATAGAGAAGGGGAGGAAGGGTAAACTGATTACAATGATCTACACATAAGTACACAAACCCTCTCTCCCCCAGCGGAATGAACAAGAGAAACTGTAGGGGAAGGGAGATGGCAGTTGGTATTAGATATGAAAATAATAATAATTTTATTTATCAAGGGGTCACAAGAGTTGGGGGAAGGAGGGGAAAAAAGGGGAGTTGATACCAAGGGCTCAATAGAAAGCACATGCTTAGAAAAAAAAATGATGACAGCATAAGTACAAATATGCTTGATATGATTGATATATGAATTGTGAAAGAGCCACAATAAAATGATCTTTTAATGTAAAAAAGTTTGTGTAAAATTTCAGTTATCTTTTAATTTCATTTTTCTGTGAGCTTTCTGAAGTCTCCATATCTATATATGACTATGACTATATATATATCTTTACATATAGTGCATTAGGCTGTGATCAGCAAGGTCCATAGTTTGAAAACACCAGCCACCCCATGGGGGAAACTAGGGACTTTCTACTCCCACAGAGAGTTTCAGTCTTGTAAACTCCCAGGGGCACTTCTACTCTGTCCTATAGACAGACTCACTGTAAGTTGGCATCAGCTTGATGACAGTCACTTTGGCTTTTGAGTTTTATAAAGAGAGAAACATAGCTTTATGTTTATAGACATATTTATGTGCATATGTTTCTTCAAATGTATACTTCACTCTTTATCTATTGGCTATGTTGCTATTCAATACTTGGCATTTATGATGTTGTCTAACACTAACAAATACTAAGAAGTGAAGCAAGAGCAGTTCTGATGGCAGTGGTCAAGTTCATGTTTCAACTGTCTGGGCCATGAGTCCCCGTGGTTGGGCAACTATGCAGTGATGAAATTTGGCAGTTATGTAATGATGTAATTACCTTTTATTTTGTGATCTGATGTAGTCATTCTCCATTTTCACATAATGCTATTTTTCTCATAAAAGTCTGATCTTTAGAAGCTAATCGTGTTGGTAAGTGAAGAGTTATTATATATAAATATGCCTTTTAAATATAAATAGAGAGAAAGGCTGATCTTTCTTAATTCCTTAGACAAATTGTGTCTGTCTGGACATATTCTATTTGTTCTAAAACAAGGTCTGAGTGTCTAGCAAGTCTTTAATGCTCACATGCCTTTAGGTTTTTCTGATTGAGTGTTGGGGTAGTTCCATCCTCTTTGGAGTCCTGGTAGCATAATAGATGACAAGTTGATCTTCTAACTACAAGGTCAGCAGGTTGAACTCATCCACTCATCAGCAGGAAGATAGGCTTTTTGCTCCTATAAATGTTTGCATCTTTGTAAATCCAAAGGTGCAGGTCTCCCCTATCCTACAGGGTGACTATGACTTGGAATTGACTCAGTGCCAGTGGGATTTAATACCTGGTTTATTTCTTTAGTTTTGTGAGAGACTGAAATGAGAGAGGACCTATGAATTTCCTACTGCTGAAAAATCTGCCCATTGGCCCATTATCTCAGAGACCTGGGAGCAGTTACTGGAGGCCCACTTGGCCCTTGCCTTTCCTGGTTTTGCAGTGGGGCATTGGCTCATTTCCCTTCTCCAGCAGGCTTTGTATGACCTTGCCAGATCAGCATCAGCTTTCTGTCTTTATGGCCTTACTGGTTAACCAAATTCCGGATCTGAATAACTAAGGTGCTCTGCAGATTGACTTTGAAGCATCATTAAGTGCAGTGTCAATAAGAATACTGGTTTTTCTTTTTCTTTCCAGAGAGAGAGAGCATTTGAAGGAGAGCAATTGATTGCATCCCAAGACCTCTCAGTAAAACAGCAGTATTAATAGAAGAGGGTATTGTCCAATTCTGGGAATGTGTGTGTGGGGGGGGGGAGGGGGGGGGAGGGAGGGTGAGGAGGATTGAGCTCAGCTCCCAGGAGGCCTCCTGCCCTCCAGGTTATTGCAGACAGAGGATACTCTCCACACAGCAGGCCCAGGTGAGTGCTCTCTCTGAATACAAAGACATTATAGAGAGTTTTAGGGAAGACCTCTCTCTATTCAAGGAAAGTGTTGACTTTTCGCTTTGTATTACATGCAACAGATGATTTGATTAGCAGCTTTTCTTTGTTGTTAGGTAAATGAGAACTGCTCCTACTTTTCTGTCTCTGCTACCATCTCTGTGTGTGTGTGTGTGTGTGTGTGTGTTTCTCAAAGATCCCTTTTCCTCTGGGTCTGAGTTCATGAAATAGAGCCTAGTTTAACTCCATGTTTCATTTATTACATGGGTCTCATTTGAAGAGGGCAGTGGTGGTTTGATGGTAGAGTTCTCGTCTTCCACAGGGGAAATCCAGGTTCAGTTTCTGACTGGCTCAGCTCGTGGGCAGCTATCGTTGACCTGGTAGTGGGGGCTCCTCTGTTGTTCTGAGACTGAACAAGTTTCAGCAGAGAATCTGGTCTAGATTCCAAACTAAGTTAGGCTAGGGAAGAGAATCATATTCTTCTGCAGAAAATCAGTCGATGAAAACCCTTGCTTCGTTGGCTTATTAGGACTCTGAACAAGTCTCTGCTGCCCAAGCGGTTTTCATTTCAGGTGGCATGATGGGTATGGGAGAGACCCTAGAGGACCCTCTGCAGACAGAGGACACTCTGCAACGAAACACCTGGAATATTGATAAGAAGCAGAGACATTTTAATTGAGCAACTGGGCTGAAGTTAAAATAGGAACTCATGACTATGCTCTTTGTTTTTGTTTTAAAAACACATAGTTCTCATGTTGGAATAATTTTAGAGTTACATAAAAGTTATGAAGGAAGTCCTACTGTGGTGGTTACATAATCTGTTGTCAGTTTGAGACTGAAGAGTGAAGGGGTGGAGGTTAGCCTGTCAATCAGGTTGCAGCTTGATGACCTCATTTGGAGGCCCTACGGAGATAATAGCTCACTGGAGCAGGGACACAGGCTGGCTCCCTGTGAGACATGCTTGCTGGCAAGACACATGGGCCTACACTAGCGCTCTGAAGCTGAAGGAGCGATGTGGAGACCCCTGCCAGTGCCTCGATTGCCACTGGATCCACAAGACTTTCCACCCACTGGCCTGTGATCTTCCTGCATTCCCTGTCATTGTATGTATTGCATCAGTCTAAAAAATGAATTTATAGGTTGGTATCAGTCATGAGGGCTAATATCAGATTTATGGACTTGATCTGAGCTGGGCTGAAATGTCTTCTCAAAATTCAATTGCTCTTGTATAGAAAGCTTTTTTTTTTTTTTAAATAAGATATTTCTTATACACAGATAAGTGTCTATGAATTTGGTTCTCTAGTCCAACCAAACTAACGCACCCACATTTAGATTCCTATAATTTAGCATCTGACATGGCCATGGCACACTGACCGAACAGATAATATCCCTGGCCATTTCTATTACCCAAAATCCAGCCTATACAGATTTTACCAACTTTCCTACTAACCTAGGTTTTTTCATTCCCAGCTACAGTGTATATCATTATCAGGTCATCTAATACTCTCCTTTCAGTGGTGACAGTTCCTCCACCTTCCCTAGTCATTCATGACCTTGATGGCTCTGAAAAGTTGTGGCTAGGTGTTCCGTAGAATGTCCCTTGACTTATCTTGCTAGGACAGTGTTCTTTGCAACCAAGTCAAATCAGGGATAATGGGGAACAAGTGAGTGACAAGGCGAACTTTCACCTCAGAGGTTACCATAGGCAAGCGTAGAGACCTGAGACCTTGAACTTCAGTTGTGACATGCTCACAGAGAGTAAGAAGCAGGAGCAAACATCTAGGGTTTCCTCAACATAATGCATATATACTAGAATGCCACCTCCCAGCTGCTCGTTAAGCTGGACAACCAAAGAACTCTCAAAATGCAACTTCTTTGTGATCGAGTCAGTGCTGACTCATTGTGATCCCCTGTGGGTTTCTGAGACTGTAACTGTTTATGGAAGCAGAACACCCATCCTTTCTCCTGCAGAACCGCTGATAGCTTCCTACTGCCAACCATGCATATTTCAGCCCAGTGTGTAATCACTACACCACCAGAGCTACCTTCCCAAGGGATGATAGCCCTGCAAAAGTAATGAGAAATGATCTCTAGTACAGAAACACACAGCTGGAAACCTATATGTCACAATGCAAGGTGCTGGGTAGAAGGAGAGGGGAGTTCCCTGGAGAACTTGTTACCATAAAGCCAGAGCTCAAGTGAGTTTCCAAATGCACACTATCTGTGTGGGCTGGGGAAAATCCTCGCCAAACATTTCATTTCATGAAATACTAGGTTGGTCTCACCACCAGGTAAGTGACAGAAGCAAATCAACATCCTTTCTGGACACAAGAACTTGAATTTAGGCTACCTTCACAAATGAAGCTCCAAGGGATAGATAGCAGTTTTCAGTTTAAAAAGCAAAATTAGACAACACACAGGAAAAGTGCAATACTGCATTCAAGAACATGAAAAAAAAAAAAAGAATAGCGGCAGAAATAGATTCCAAAAGAACTATGTGACCCAGAGTATGTAGCTGTGTTTAATATGTTTAAGAATAAAAGATGAAAATATGGGCAGAGACAATCTGACCCCACCACGCCACACTGAGGCAAAACACTAAGGGCATAATACAGAACAGCAAAGGGAGCAGAACAACAAAGTCCCCAGGAAATACTAAAAATAGATTTTGGGGTCAGGGCGTGCCCCCCATCACACTCGATAAGAAAACACCCCAAAAGGTCAACCGACTTGCCTTGATATTTTTATAGACTTTTTTTTTGTCGTTGGGTTTTGTTGTTTTGGTTTCTTTTGTTGCTTTGTTGGAATTTTGTTTTTAAGACAAAGAAGATGGTGGAATTATTTAATTTAAATTTTAAGATATTTCATAACTACATATGGGTAAAGGAACGACTGCTCCAGCTTTTTTGGTTGTTCTTAAAATCATTTTATTGGGGGGCTCATACACCTCTTATCACAATTCACCCATCCATCCATTTTGTCAATCACATTTGTATATTTGTCGCCCTCATCATTTTCAAAACATTTGCTTTCTACTTGAACTCTTGCTATCAGGTCCTCACCTTTTCACTCCTCTCTCTGTCCAACCCCTGCATGAACACTTGATAATGTATAAATTATTATTATTTTATCATGTCTTAGACTGTCTGTCCCCCTTCACCCACTTTTCTGTTGTCCATCCCCCAGGGAGGGGATTATATGTAAATCCTTGTAATCGGTCCTCTTTCACTCCTACATTGTCTCCACCCTCCACCCTCCCAGTATCACCACTCTCACTACTTGTCCAAAGGGATTCATCTGTCCTGATTCCCTGTGTTTCTGGTTCCCATCTGTACCAGTGCACACCTCTAGTCTAGTCGGATTTGTAAGGTAGAATTGGAATCATGATAGTGGGGGGAGGGAGGGGAGAGGAAGAATTTAAGAACTAGAGGAAAGTTGTATGTTTCATCATTAATACGATTCACCCTGACTGCCTTGTCTCCTGCAATCTTTCGGTAAGGGGATGTCCAATTGTCAACAGATGGGCTTTGGGTTCCTTCTCTGTTGTTGCTTTGTTTTGTTCTGTCTTGTTTTTGTGCATATTATTATCTCTGCATGTCTATCTGGATAAGATAGACAGGATAAAAAAACTGGATGAGAAAACAATGGACCTACAGCCCCAGGACCTGGGCAATGGGGAAGTGAGGCAATGGAAGTGAGTGTTAACAAACCCCAAGACAAGGGAATAACAAATGATCCAAAAATCACTGGTGAGGAGTGTGTAGGAGGCCTGATAGGGCTTGATCAAGGGCAACATAACTGAGAGGAATTACTGAAACTCAAATGAAGGTTAAGCATAATAGTGGGACAAGAGGGAAGTAAAAGGAAATAGAAGAAAGAGCTAGGAGGCAAAGGGCATTTTTAGAGGTCTAAATACAGGTATTTTGTCCATATGTAAACATATTTATAGATGATGATGGGGAAATAGAAATATTTATAAATATTTATATGTTTAGTTTTAAGGTAGCATATGGGCATTGGGGCTCTATGCGAGTACTCCCTCAGTGCAAGAACACTTTGTTAACCTAGCCTTCCATGATGCTCACCTTCCTGACATGATCGCTGAAAACAAAGTGGGTGCACAAGTAAATGTGATGAAGAAAGCTGATGAAGCCTGGCTATCAAAATATATAGCCTCTGGGGTCTTAAACAAGTGACCATTTCGCTGAAAAGCAACAAAGAATACCAGCCTGTGCTGATGGGATCTGGTATCAAGTATCAAAACCCAGAACAAAAAATCATATCATTGTGGATGAGAGGAAGTGCTGAGTGGAGATCCAAAGCCCATATGTAGGCAACTGGACACCCCTTAGAAAAGAGTCTTGTGGAGGAGACAAGCCAGTCAGATTGCAGTATAGCATGGATGAAACATACAACTTTCTGCTAATTCTTTAATGCTTCCTCCCCCCAACTCCCACCCCTTCCCACACACTATCATGATCCCAATTCTACCCTATCAATACGACTAGACCAGAACATGCACTTGGGTACGGAGAAGAACTCGAAACCTAGAATTCAGGAGAGATAACCCCCTCAGGACCAATATTGAGAGTAGTGATACCAGGAGGGGAAGTTGAAGATGGGGGAAGATAGAGGGAACTGATCATAATGATCTACCTAGAACTCCTTCCCAGGGGGATGGCAATAGAAAAGTGGGTGAAGGAAGATATGAAAAAATAATACTAATTTATAAATTATCAAGGGCTCATGATGGAGGGAGGAGGGGCTGGAAAAAATGAGAAGCTGATATCAAGGGCTCAAGTAGAATGAAAATATTTTGAAAACGATGATCGTAACAAGTGTTCAAATGTGCTTGACACAATGGATGGATATTGGGTTGGGATGAGTTGTACAGGCCCCCAATAAGATGATTTTTACAAAAGAAAGGAAATATGGACAGAGACTACAAAAAGATAAATAAGTTACATATATCAAATGAGTATCTATATAATACATGTATAGATTATATTTATATATCCTTACCTGGCACTGAAGGAGCCCTGGTGTCAGTTGACAACCAAAATATCCTTGTGTGGACCTCTCTATCACTGTTAGAGAAAGATGTGACAGTCTGTTTCATAATGAGTAGTCTCAGAAGACGTTTGGGACCAGTTCTAGTCTGTCCTGAAGAGTCATTATGAGTTGAAATCAACTTGATAGCAATAGGCATTTTTAACATCACAATATAAGGGTTTCGAAAAGTTCATGAAGTTAAAAGGTAATTGAATTTTGAAACCCACTCATATAACATTACTTTGAGGACTCAGGTGTGCCTGACACAAGTCATTGGTATTTTCAATCACTTCATTTGCATGGGAAAGCTGGACATTGAATAAGGAAGACTGAAGAAGAAGCGATGCTTTTGAATTAAGGTGCTGCCAAAGAAGAGTGAAACCTACAAAAAAAAAAAAAGAGAGAGCATACAAATCTGTCATGGAAGAAGTACAGCCAAAATGCTCCTTTGAGGCAAGGAAAACGAGACATAGTTTCATATACTTTGGACGTATTATCAGGAGAGACTGGTTCCTGGAGAAGGATATCATGCTTTGTAAAGTAAAGGGGCAGTAAAATAGAAGGCCCTCAACGAGATGCATTGGCCTAGTGGCTGCCACAATAAGCTCCTACATAAGAACAACTGTGAGCATACAACGGAACTGCATGGTGCTTCAGTTTGATGTACATAAGGGTTGTTGTCAGTTGGAACACCACCAACGAGAGCAACATGGAATGTTTAGAAATAAGAAAATTAGAGTTGGTGAGATTTTTAAAATGATGGCTAAACAGATTGAAGAAATTGTGAGGAGGAGACTGACAGACACAAAGCTTTCAGTGTGTTCTCCAATGAGACAAAGCGATAGACAACATAAAACGCATGCCAGGATCAAAGAAGAGACTCTGTCAGGTTGGCCAAGAGAATTTTCTCCGGCGATAGAACTATGTATCTACTCTCCATTGATCTATGATCTCATTGCCAACACTTCACATTTATGATAATAAATAACCTAATACCTGACTATTGTGGGCTTAATGTACTTCTGGCAGTAACAAAGGTTGAAGCATGAGAATAATGCTAGCTGTGTTGGCTAATGTGAAGTGTCACCTGGGTTGGGCCATGAGTCTCAGTGCTTGGCAGTTATACACTGATATAATTTGGCAGTTACGTAATGATGTAGTTATAGTCCATCCCCTTTTTTGCATAATGTTGCTTTCCATATTACAACCTGGTTTGAAGACCTAATCCTATATCATATTGATATAGGTAAAAGTAAAGATATAAGTAAAGAGCAGTTGTGTTAACTAGCCACTTCTCACTAGTGGCTATCATATCAGACATGATAGGTTTAACCTCTCTCTAACAGTTAGAAAGAATGGGAAAAAGGGCAATATTTTGAAAGAAAGTGACTGAGAATTTTCTAGAATCACTGAAAGGATATTATCAGTCATTGTAGGAAGTGCCTCTGAATCCGGGCTGGGAAATAAACCATCAGCAGTAAAGTGTGGACTATCAAAAGAAAGCAGGGTATCTATAAGTGGTTTTTATCTTGTGACCTTCACTTGATTCCAACTCATGGGGACCTCATGTAACAGAGACGAGCTGGTGGATAGGAGAGTTCTTGCCTGTGATCTTTGTGGGAGCAGACCACAAGACCTTTTCTTCTTCCCTGCTGCTAGGTGGGCTTGAACTGCCAGTCAGTGGCTATGAGCCAGGTGCAAATTGTTCATCCCATCCACATCATTTTACAGAGCAGGCAACAACAAAGATTGCTCACCTAACAGGCATGCCAGTTTCATTGACAGCTTCTTTAACAGCAACCATGGACATCGCTGGAGAGAAAATAGTACCTTCTCTGTGATCAGAGGAAACTCTCCTGATTTATAGGATTTTATCCAATGAAACTATTAAGAATGGGGTTAGAATAAAGACCTTTGCAGGCAATCCGTAACTGTGGCGGTCATGTGCTTATGTTGATTTCGTGGTTGAGATGTAGGGGTGGAGTCTAGCCTGTTAATCTGGAGATAGTCACTGAGTAGCCAATGAGGCCTCTGTGTGGGCATGGCTTTCTCCTGAGACTTCTGGGAAATCTCACAATATTTCCCTTGTGGAGATGAGAAGCGATCTCCCCAGTTGTTGGGAGTTAGTCTCAGAGACAACAAACTACGGACAAGATGGCAGAGTCCCAGGAGCTAGATGAGCTGGAGGAGAAGCCACATGGCTTTACCTTGATGGAACCAGACCTCTGAAGCTGAAGAAGCCATGTGGAGACCCCTGCCAGTGATGAGTTGCCTCTACCACAACTGGATACTGTTGATGGACCCTGAACCCTAAAAGTGAGGAGCCATGAGGAGACCCCTGCCAGCACCAGTATTCTGCACCCACTGACCTGGGACTTTGTGAGTCAGAAAGAGACTTTATAGACTGATACCAGGAATATGGGCTAATATTGGACTTTGAACTGGACTGGGCTGGGATGCTTTCTCAATATTCCATTCCTCGTGTATTTATACCTTTTCCGTATATCCATATGTGTGTCTATCAATTTGTTTCCCTAGTCTACCGGGACTAACACATTAACTGACAGAGATTACCACTGAAAGACCTTTGCCCAATTCTAAAAGACTACTTTGTACAGAAGGCCAATTATTCCAGGTAAAATGTTTGAGACAAAAGTTAAGAATGGTGAACAAAGAAGTGGGTAAATCTATATAGAGCCAGGTTGAAATGAAAGGGGGGGGGTGAGATCTAATTTACGTGTCAAGTAGGTAAAAAAATCCCTATAACACCACAGAACAATAATATACAAATTGGGAGAGAGTTGATCAGATTTCCAGACGTATAAGGTCCCTGTCTGAGTTTAAGAGAGGAATAAACACTGAAGAATAAACTTAAGCCTTTAAATCACAAGCAACTAGGGACTAATCACGCAATAGAAAAAATTGAAGGTGGGATATGGAAAGCTGCAATAACACAATTAACAAGCTTAGCCAAATGGACATGTCTAGAACCTTGTACCCAGTTATATGAGCAAATGCCTTATTTCTAAAACACATGGGCTATTAATGCAGATTTCCCAAGAGCTATGTCATAAAGCTGGGTTTCAAAAGTTTGGAATGACCTGCAAATCAATGAAGTTTAAAAATAACCTATTAAATAAAATATATAAAGATCCTATTCATGTGGCAATTAAATACATGCACTCAAAAAGACATATGCTTCCAAATAGCTCATAGGTCAAGAAAGGAACCTTAATGAACACTTTATAATGAAAATAATGAATATATTCTGAATCAAAACTTGGAGATGCCATTAAGCCAGGTCTTAGAAATGTTACAGCCTAAAAGCTCACCTTTGGAAGCAAAGGAAGGCTCAAAGCTATTAAGCTAAGCATCAAACTTTAAAAAAGAGAAAAGAAGAGCAGGATGAAACTCTCTCAAAAATTTTAAAAAGGAAGAAAACCACATATATACATATATGTATATGTATACACTAACATTATGCTATGCTTATAACACTAGTCCATTCATTTATTCAGCTAATATTTACTGGGCACCTTTTACGTGTTAAAACCAAGCACCAAACTAGCTACTTGTGGTTGATTGTGACGCATGGTGACCTTCTGTGTGTCAGAATAGAACTGTGATACACAGGGTGTCCAATGGCTGATTTTCTGATAACAAGGCCTTTCTTTCAAGGTGTCTGAGAATTGATTAAAATCTCCAAGCTTTCAGAGAGCAGCAGAATAAAAACCGTTTGTATCACCCAGGGAGCTCTGGTACAGATGAGGACGAAGCAGGATTCCCTCCTTGAAAATTCTCTTCTCATGGACGTAGAAAATAGACCACAAAGGAAAACATGAAGGAAAGAAAGCCATCATTCAGGATAGCTGGAAGCCTACTGCGGCTGAAGAACTCACAGCAGGACAGAGAGTCCAGGGTGAATAGAGATGGGGCGCTGGTGGTAGCTATTTTAGACGCAGGGATGTCATCCAAGAACAGGAACCTGTGCAACCCTTAGGAAATACAAAAAGCCCACATCCTAAATCACAGGCTGATGATGCCCTATTGAATAAGGGACAAGCCATTTATAGCTGGGACAGGCCTGTTGACAGTGCTGTTGTCAATCTGGACAAAACAACGGAGCAGGAAGATCATTTCTCTCTATGCCTCTAACTTCAGAGGCTTTGGAGAAACGCTTTGTCTGATTCTCTTCCTGCCCGCAAACCTTTGGCCTCATGTTTTTGTGGCTCTGCCCTCTTCACGGCCCCACTGCCCCCTTTGGAAGCCCTCCCTGTCCCTGTACCGAATTCCCTCCACCTTAGTGCTATTCCTTTAGAAGCCAGAATGCCTGGAGCATCTCCCACGGTCTTCCAGGGAAACAAAACAAACAGCACTTATTTTTATCTCCTCCATTCATTCACTCCTTGGAAAGACTTGAACAACTCATGCAGTTGTTCAGCTGGCAGGCCAGACAGCCAGAAACTCTGACAAGAGTGCATGTTATCGTCTTGATTCTGAAAGCTTTGGGACAGTCTAGCAGCCTAGGCACTGGGCAGGGAGGGTCTCTGCAGAACTCCTCCCGTTGCTGGAACACCACACTCTTTGCTCTGAGAGCTATCAGGGGACTGGACAAGCGCATTTATAGGATGGAGTGTAATCTCTTTTACTGAAAGTCAACAGGTTGTAGGTGTCACCCCTTCACATTATCTTCACAGCCACACCTCAATTCACTCTTGACCAAACAACGTGTTAGCCACATTGCCACATACCATAAGCCTCCACCGACAGAAAGAGCACTACATGGTCTTCAAAACACACTGAGTCTAAGCTCAGCAAGGTGATCTTGGCTGAGCCACTGGTAGGCTACCGTTTTGTTTGATTTCTTTCATCTGCGAGGTGTGGGAGGTGGGGAGTCAGGCTACATGATTTTTAGGAACCCTTCCAGTGCTGGATCCCATGAGTCTGGGACAACTGGCTGAGGACAATGCATCAACCCTCCCAGATCACATTCACAATTTAGCACCATTTTTCTATTCCTTGTCCCTCCCAAAGTAGATTCCTACCAACATTTCACTGGGGAAGACAAGAAAATAAGAGGAAGAAAGGGATGCTGCCATATCAGTCACCCAGTGACCTTTGGGAGGCAAAGGAGTGAGCATTACAACTGAGTCAGAAAAGAAGGCATAGGCATGCGGCCCTCTGGGTGGGGTATTGAAGGATGTGTAAGAGTTCAATGGGAAGAGCAAGGCCTTCCACAATAAAGGATGTATGTGAGTGAGTGTGGCAGTCATGTACTTGATGTCAATTTCATGACTGGGATGTAGGGGTGGAGTCTAGCCTGTCAATCTGGAGATAGGCAATGAGTAGCCAATGAGGCCTCTGTGTGGGCATAGCTTTCTCCTGAGAATTCTGGGAAATTTCATGGTATTTTTCCTCGTGTAGATGAGAGATCATCTTCCCAGTTGTTGGGAGTTGCTTGACTGAGAAGACAAGATGGCAGCGTCCGAGGAACCAGAAGAGCCAGAGGAGAAATCACCTGGCCTTATCCTGATGGAAGCAGACCTCTAAAGCCAGAAAAGCCACAGAGAGACCCCTGCCAGTGCTGAGATGTTTCTATCACCACTGGATAATGCTGATGGACCCTGAACCCTGGAAACGAGAAGCCACAAGGGGACCCCTGGCAGCACTGGGATTCTGCACCCACTGGCCTGTGCCTTCGTGAGACAGAAGGAAACTTTATAGACTGGTATCAGACATATAGGCTAATATTGGACATATGATTTTGAACTGGACTAGGTTGGGATACTTTCTCAATACTCTCTGGGTATATAAATCTTTCCTTTATGCCCATATGCGTGTCTATGAATTTGTTTCTCTAGCCTACCCGGACTATCACAGTGAGCATGTAAAGGAGGTAGGAAATGTGGGTGGTGTTCTCTGTTCATAGTATCCCTGAGTAGAACCTGGTAGCAGGGGCAGGTATTAAAACAACCTGGAGCATAGGTTACTTGCCCAGAGGACTGTGTAACGATAGCAACAGCTTCTTCTTTCATGACAAGGACTGCCATGAGCTTCATCTGCATTCAAAATTGTCATCCCCAATCCAGCTTTCGAGGTTAGGTACTACCGCCATTGTACAGATGAAGATGCTGAGGCTTCACATGATACTGCGGGGATCTCAAAGCAGGTCTGGTTCTCACTAACTCCCAGAGAAGAGGATTCAACGGGACTGGGAGGGGTGAGAGAGTTGGCAGGCTGAGCTGGGACTCTGGGCCCAGGCAGCAGATGGGAAGGAGTTGTGGGTCTGCGTTTGATGGGCTGAGGGAAGCCGCGAGTCAGTCGTCGTTCGTGGTGCAGGGTCTCTTCGGCGCGAAAACGTTTATAATGAAAGTTCTGCTTGACAGCTGCTTATGGCTCTGGAGGGAAGCAGGGAGGAACACAAGTGTCTACGCTGCATTCTCCTAAATGCAATTCGCAGAGAGAGCAGAATGGTGTCAGGCTTGCCGTCCTGTCTCTCGGGAACGGGCCGTGGCGTGCCTGGAAGCTGGCTCTCTGCAAGACAAAGCAAACACATAAACCGTGACTCGTTGCGGTTGCTGATTCCCCATCACCAGCAACTCTATCCCGATTTGGGGCAGCTCCGTGTGCTACAGAGAACAGCTCCTTGACTCTCATCTCCTACAGGAGCGCTTGTGAACGTCATCTTTTACAGGGGTTGCCAGACGTCTCAGGGTGGGGTTGAAAGGCCCACCTTCAGCTTCGGGGTTGAGCACAGCCTTTGTGTCACACAGCGACCTCATTGTCTGACAGTCACAGTATCAGGCTCAAGGTACGCACCTGCCATGGACGCACATGGAGCTGGGCACCTCTGTGAGCTCACCACTGGGCACAGGTCACAGGAAGGGGGTTGAACTGAGGGCCACTGCAGGGGATTATCTGACAGCTGACACATCGCTCCTCTGCCCATCTCTGGTTTCCTCATCGATGGTTCACTGCTTTCTGCAGTAGGGTTTTCTGAAGGTGTAAGAGGAAGGATGTGAGACTGTCAGAGGTTTCATTGACTATCTCCAGATTGGCAGGCTAGACTCCACCCCTCCATGCCTAATCATGACACCCATGGCTCTAGAGATTCTAGATTCTAGAGAGCTAAGTTCAAAGTCTCTTTTTACTTAGCCATGCGACCGCCAACAAGTTACATCATGTTTCTGCCTCTATCTCCTCATCGCTGAAGTGGGGATTGTAAAAGTTTACTTTACTGGGCTGCTGAGAAGATGAAATGATCATATGGACCCTTGGACCTAGGTACAGCTCATGGCTACCGAGTTGTCTGCCTCATCTCAATCCTGTACATGGCATCTGTAAATCTGTATGGGAGCACACAGCCTTACCTTTCTCCTGAGTGTCTGGCGGACTTGAACTTGAGACTTGGTGTTTGGCAGTGCTATGCTGGCCTGACAGTGCCACCTAGGCTCCTGGGGTTAGGCACACAGTGAGTATTAAATCAATGTTTGCCATCATCATCACCATCATCTTCATATTTGCAATTTTTTGCAATCATACTTCAATTTTTATGGAAATGAAAGTTATAATTAGAATGCACCAGATATCATTTATTTTCATGTTTGCACTTAAAAAATATTTATTTATCTTAATCATTTTATCGGGGGCTCTTTTACCGATCCATACATGCATTGTGTCAAGCCCATTTGTACATATGTTGCCATCATCCTTTTCAAAACATTTTCCTTCTACTTGAGCCCATGGTACCAGCACCTCATTTGCCTCTCCCTCCCCTCCCACTTTAATACCCTTGAAAAATTATAAATCATTATTATTTTCATATCTTATACTGTCTGCTGCCTCCCTTCATCCGTTTCTGTTGTTTGTTACACTTCTTTCTTCCCCAAGCATCCCAGGTTTAAAGTAACTTGCCAAGATGAAGACTGCTTAAATGTGCCCTCTCTAGGGCTCAGAGTTAGCCACTGTGGACTGGATGCTTGACCGTTGAGAATGATATCTTAGCAGAAAAACAAATATATCTAGTTTCAGTAAAAAGTGCTGAATTCTGTATAATTTAATAAACACGTGGCCAGAACTATGTCTATTTCTGTGGTCTTGGGGGCTTACAGAGTTCTGGTGGCATAGTGTTCATACCTTGAACTATGGTTCTCAATGTCACAGCAGTTTAAAAACCAACAACTGTCTCTCAGGAAAAACTGAAAATCCCAAACCAGACTCATTGCCAGTAAGTTGATGACACTGAGTCTCGATCCTAATATAGGACAGGGTGGAACTGCCGCTGTGGGTTTCCGAGACTCTAATTGTTTATGGGAATAGAAAGTCTCACCTTTCTCCCAAGGCTCATCTAGTGATTTTGAACTTTGGACCTTTCGGATCACAGCCCAACACATAACCACTATGCCACCGGTTCTACCCTGTCTTATAGGGCCACTATGAATTGGCATCAACTGGATGGCCATGAGTTTAATTGTGGGGGTGGGGTGGGGCGTGGGAGGGACTTAGGGGATAAATTACCAAACCAAAAAAAGTCACTGCCTTTCAGCTGATTGAGACTCAGTGTGACACTGCGAGACTGATTAGAACTGCCTAATAGGGTTTCCAAGGTTGTAATTTGGTACGGAGGATGTCTCTCCATCTTGTTCCCAGGGTGTGGCTGGTGGATGGGCCTTGCAGTCAACATCAGAGCACTATAACCACTGAGCCACTCGGACGCACCAATTATTCTGATTACATTTGCAGGCTGGGTTTGGTCAGTAGCTTATTTTATTTATTTTGTGCCTTTTGTTCTCCTTCTTTCTTCAATCCTTGTGATCTTTTCCTCCCTAACCTAGAGGTGCAGCTAAGTGACTAAGGGCGGGCTGTGTAAGCTCCCACCCTACCTTACCCTGCCATTGCCGCATGTGCTAGGGTTGCTCTGACAAGAAGCAGACAAGCTTGGAAATCCCCCACTGGGTGAAAAGAGTCAGTGGGTGATTGTGATCGTCTTGCTTCTCTAATTAAGACCAATGAAACTTATTTGCGCATACGTATAGTTATATAGAAATGTATAACAAGACACACATGGTTCAGGAACTGGGCAAATCCAAATCCAAATCTGGTTTCCAGCCTGTGGGTCAGATGCTAGGCTGAAGTCTCTTAAGCGTGAGTAGCTTCAGAGGCTGATGAAACCCCCAAATCATCAGGACGATGAGAGGGTAGTGAACGCAGAGGTAGATGCATCCAAGGACGGCATGTTGGGCTGTGGCTATAGAGGTGAATTGAATCCAAAGTTGCTAAGTCAGATCACCACTGCTGACTCCCAGGAATGCCAGGCAATAGTGACTCCACTACAAATAGCTGGTGGCTGAAGAGCCAGATGTAGAACTGGGACCCAGCAAGATGCAAGACAGCTTTGCCATAGCGCCCACTTATGTTGGAAACCAGTCACACCCCAGAGGAAACTTCCTATCAATTAGTTCCTTCAGGGCTGTGAGTTGAGTATAGGTCTTTTCCCCACCCTAATCCTATTGCCATGTGCTGGGTCACCTCATGGGGGCTTAATTCATCTTCACTGCCAAATCACTGAGAAGACTGGCTCTTCAAGTGGACACAGGACCCTAACTATCATAGTGCTCAAAGGTTGATTGACTTTTCTTTCCACTCTCATTTTAGACAAGTCTGTATCCCGATCAAACTTGCTGATGGGTTTCACCCAGGACACCCAGAGGCCTAGGATGATCAAAGAAAGCAAGAATGCTGTCCCTGCTGGTGTCGGGTTCTTAGGTACCAATGAATTGATTTAGATCCACAGCGACTGTACGCACAACCCAACCCAGCACTGAATGCTCCTCCGAATTGTTGCTGTGTGAAAGCCCATCATGGCAGCCACTGTGTCTGCCCATCACACGGACAGGGCCTTCCTCCTTCTCACTCCCCTTCCACTTTACCACGCATAATGTCCTTCTCCAGGGACTGGTGTGTCCCCGATAATATGCCCAAAGTATGGAAGATGAAGCTTTGCGATCTTTGCCTCTAAGGAGCACTCTAGATTTGACCTAGGGCACAATAGAATAAGGTGCACATCAGATAAGATGTGATTTTTTTTGCTTTGTTTCACTATTGCTTATTATAGAACTTAAATGGCCAACATCAAGATATTGATAAAATAAATTTTGATGTATCCAAACATTAGACATTGTGGAATCTATTGGTATCCTGAAGATTCTTTGAACAGAATGATTTAAAGTACAAATGAAACAGAGTGATTTAACATATATTATACATATTCCTCAAAACTCAGAATTTAATTTTTTTCAAAGCTTTGTATTTATTATTTTTACTAAACAACTTTATCACCTTCACAGTACTCTCCATTACAATGAATGCCTTTGTCAAATCTGCGATTTCATTCTTGGAAACATTTTTCATACTCCTTTGTTTGGACGGCTGATAGCACCTCTCTTGTTAATTTTTTTACCTCTTCTATGTCAAAAAATTGCTGTCCTTTTATGTCCTTCTCCATTTGCAGAGACAAAAAGAAGTTGTAGGGAGCAGGTCAGGTGAGTCAGGTGTGAGGGGCAAGATAGGTGATTTTTATCCCAAATTGGTACACTGAGATGGCTGTATGACCAGGTATATTGTCTAGGTGGCAAACCCACTTCCCTATCTGCCACAAATCAGGACATTTCTGTCCCATACTATTATGCAATCTTTTCAGAACCTCTAAAGAAAAAGTTTGATTAATAATCTATCCTAGTGGAACGAACTCTAAATGTACTATGAGTTGACATTTTTGCTTGTTCAGGATATTGACAGACATCCAGAGCAAGGTTTGTCATCAATCAACATTTCACCCTTTTTTGAAAGGAGAAAACCACTCATACACTTCAGTTTTTTCCACGAGACTGTCCTTTTAGGCTATGTTCAACATCACAACAGTTTCTGCAGCAGTTTTCCCCAAACAGAAAACAAAATTTCACAGCCACACACAGTTCTTTTAAATCAACTATTACAAAAAATGTGGTCTGAGCAAAAATGCTTTCATAAAAAAATAGTGTGACCAGATAGAACTTCCCCAGGTGATGCCACTGGGCACACTTAGAAGGAATTACTGGAAGCTCACCTCATGGGAAATATGCATACAATGAAAGCTCTACTCAGTAGAGGTTTTTGTCTGGGTTTTTTTTTTGGTACCCCCTCATATTCTGAGGAATAAACGGTGTTTTCCATAACATACATTGTGTTATCTGAGATTTAAGACAATAATCCAAATGCTTCCTCCCATCCACTATCATGATCCCAACTCTACCTGACAAATCCAGCTAGACCAGGGGTTGTACACTGGTCCGGGAAACATGGGGAGTTCATGATAGATGATCCCTTCAGGACCAGTGGTGGGAGTGGTGATACTGGGAGGGTGGAGTAGGGAGGGGGAACCAATTGCAGGAATCTACATATAACCTCCTCTATGGGGCATCGGCTACAGGGAAGTGGGTGAAGGGACACATCAGACAGTGTACAATATGAAAAAAGTAATAACAATTTGAAAATTATTAAGGGTTCATGAAGGAGGGGTGTGGGGATGGAGGGGAAATATGGGGAGCTGGTACTGGGGGCCTAAGTGGAAGCAGGATGTTTTGAGAGTGATGATGGCAGCAAGTGTGCAAATGTGGCTTGCATACAATTGATGTATGTATGGATCGTGATGGGGGTTGTATGGGTCCTCAATAAAGTTATTTATATAGAAAAAGGAGCTTATCTCAAGGGCTGAAGTAGAAAATATTTTGGAAATGAAGATGCAACATGTGTACAAATATGCTTGATACAAATAATGTATGGAATGTTATAAGAGCTATAAGAGTCACTAGTAAAACCATTGAAAAAAATCCATGGACTATTTTGTACATAATGATATACATGCAACAAATACTGAGGTGCAAGAGGTAATGGTAATGCTGGTTGTAATGGTTAAGGATATGTGTCAACTTGATTGGCCATGATTCTCAGTAGTTTAACCATCATCTAGTGAAGCCTTCTGGCACATGTACAATGGCAAACTTAGCCATTATTTTGGAATTGGATGTGTTCATCCTCCATTTTGTAACCTAACCATATCAATAAGTGAGAAGTGAAAGTAACAGCATATTGCATAATGTTAAAGCAAAACAAAAACAAAAACAAAAACAAAACCCTAAGTTTGCTTCCTGCCTTTTCTATTGACCTATTTCAAAACAAAACAAAGTAAAATTCTACCAACATGCTTGTTTTTGCTAACCAATTCCAATAGGGGTGGGGGTTTAGGAGTTTCCAGGAAGTCCTAACAGGGGAGGAGACTACCACAGTCAGCACCATGCCAGTGGTTGGATTCTCCCCTTCCTGCAGGAGACATCAGTTTGATTTCCAGCCTGTGCACCGCATGCACAGCCACCACCTGTCTGTCGGTGGAAGCTTGTGTGTCGATATGATACTAAACAGGTTTCCAGACTAAGAAAGAGTAGGAACAAAGGCCTGGAACTGACCTTTTGGAAATTGGCCCGTGCAAGTCCTATAGATCACAATGGGTCACACCAATCAGGGGGATTGCTATTCTGTTGGCCATGGATGACCATGAGAAAGGCAGCTAACAGCAACGCTTTTTATTGGAAAATAGGCCCATGTTCACAGCTTCTTGTTTGCACATTAGGAAAAACTATACCCAATGAATGGCTTGCTAAGACTCCCCAGGCTCTTTGATATGTTTGCTGCCAGTGCATCTCATCTTCTCCCAACCTGTCCTGTACGACATTATGCCTGTGTACTGTCGAGTTGGTTCTAACTCTTAGCGATGATAGATGCTTGATTAGAACCTCCCATCCTGTTGTTATAGGAGCATTGTCAAGTTTTCTCTTCCACAAAGTCACCACATGAGTACAAATCTCAGACCTTTTGATTAACTGGTGAGTTAACTGCATAACCATTGCACCACCTGGGTTCCTTTTGTCATGGGACAATTTCCCTTATTGACCCTGCATGGTTTTAGATTTTGCCATCAAGATTCTTTCAGACTCAGATTCTACTGTACAATATCTACCTTACTGCACCGATTGATCTAAGTCTCCTGTGGAAAGGAGAGGTGTGTCCATGGCATGTCCATCTGTGTCTCTGAAAAAAAATGCTTGGCACTCACAAGGTTATGGAACTTCTCTGGCAGAAGACCCAGGCATGTGGAGCCCCTTACCAGGTTTGACATCAGCCTCTTAATGGGTATTCTGCGGATATGACATTTTTGAATGGCTAATAACAAAATGTTCTAGCATCCCACCCATTTCTCTCTCTTTTAACCACAAGTATATCATTAGAGCCTTCCCAGATTGCCTGCATGGAAAAAATGTGTTACATCGTCTTTATCTGCCAGCCCCCTACTGAGGAATGGAAATGGGCTGGCCTAACAGGACTGGTTCTTCTGAACCCATGCTGGGTCCTATAATCAGTTCTTTGTCATGTGGGGGCCTATTACTGCAGCGTGTTAGCAACACACTCTAGAATCTCATCGGAGATCCATATCAAGCTCAATCATCCGTAGTTTACAGAATCCATTTTCTAGCCATTTCAGAAAAATTTAAAGATATTTACTCGTTTCCCGCCTTCTAATGGCTCTTGACTTCTTCCCAAACAGCATGCCTTGTCTCTCTGGTTTCTGACTAGTCCCACACATAGCTGGAAGCTATTTTGATTTTGATTTCCCCCTTTTGGTTTGTTGGCCTGCCTGAGGTCGTTTTGGCACAAGACTGACTTGTGCCCACGTCTGTGGGCTATGTCTTCCTATGGAGCCCTTCACAGCTTGGATTTCCAGGGCCAAGACTCACAGCCATAAGGGCACATTGAAATTACCAAGGGAGATTAAAGAGAAAACAAACACAACATATTAAATGGGGCTTCCCACCCAAGGCAAATGGAATCAAGATTTCCACGAGTGATGGAGGCATTTGGTTTTTTGCTTTGATTTGTTTTTAAGTACCGGGTAATGCCAGTGAGTAGTGATAGCTGGAAATGTAATAGTATCACACATTCCCTCTTCGCTTGCTTCTCTATGCTTTTATTGTGCTCCTAGGCTTTTCCTCTCCCACTATTTGCCTTCAGATTCTGCCTCTTTAAATCATGGGTCCTGACTTTGTTTGCCTGGTGAGGTCTAAATGTTTGGGGCTTATTTGTAGCATCCCAAGGACCATGAATGGTCCCTTGAGAGATGTATGCCTCGAGATCATGCTTTTCATTACTTTTGACTTTTGTCTCAGGATCAAGCTCTCCCTGTGTCTGCTGGTCAAACCGTGGTGTGAACTCAGGGCTTTTCTTTCTTGGGTGCCTAGCTCCATCCTCTTTGCTCGCCATCACTTTATTCTAGCTGGTCAGGGTCAAGGGGGGGGGGGAACCTCTCAAAAACTTAGCAAGGCAAGTAATTTGCTGCTCTACTGTGGCCAAGAAAGGCCCTGGTAGATACTGAGAAAATTGAAACCCCTCATCACTACTAAATTCCACCTAGATGGCATTAAAAACAACAATAACAAAAAACTGTCTTCGCGTCTTCTGTTAAGATCAGGATCATCAATTTGACCAAAAGCAAATGTATTCACTCTAGAGGTCAAAGCCTGAAATCCAGGGGTCACCAGGGCCACATTTTGCCAAAAGCTTTGGGGCTGAGTCTGTTTCACCCATCTCCCCTCCCTTCTGGTGGTGGCTAGTATTTCGTGGTGTGTAGCTATTTTACCCTAGACCAGTGCTTCTCCACCTTCCTAATGCCATGACCCTTTGGTACCATTCCTCATGTTGTAGTGACCCCCCAACCATAAAATTATTTTCATTGCTACTTCATAGCTATATTTTTCCCACTGTTATGAACCAGGCAACCCCTGTGAAAAGGTTGTTTGACCCCCAAAGGAGTCAGGACCCACAGGTTGAGAAGCACTGCTCTAGTCTCTCTCTTGCTTCACATGGCCTCCCCATGTCTCTGTGCTCCCCTTTCTTCACAAAGCCTACCTATGTCTTAGTCCTCCTATATCTTTGCTTGGCTTTCATAAAAGGGCGGCAGTCATCGGGTTTATGGCCGATTCTGCTCTACTATGATCTAATCTTAGCTCAATGACTGAGACTCTTTCTGAAAGAGTCAGATTCACCTATCTCTTTTGTGGGGACAAAATCCAACCCACAAGAGGAACCCACTATCCTCTTGCTTCATTTAGCCCGCTGGTCTTGTCTGTATCATAGATTCACACAGATGTTTGATCCTCAGAACCACTTGCCAGGTTGTAAAAACACAACTTTAAGGATTCAAGTAAAAGTCTTTGATTTCACAGGAACTCAAGAAACTGGATTTCACAGGTTTCCTCAGCCATTTGGTGAATCCCTAATGGTGCAAACAAGCTTGACTCTTAACTGAAAGGTTGGGAGTTCAACTAGACCCAGAGTGCATCAGAGGAAAGAGATGGCCATGGGCTAACAAAACAAATCATTCAGGGAAATCCCTGCTCTGACATATGTGGGGTAGCCATGAGCCAGGATCGACTCGCCAATAACTAGTTCTGGTGACCTGCTAGGTCTGAGGAGCACTATCCTACACCACACCATTATCACTCTAGTTCTGTCTCCTTTGACACCTAGCTGTGTGGTCTCCAGCATGCATCCGTCCACAGCTTCCTACCTGTCACGAGGATATGTGTCTTCCTGATGTACCGTCTATTCAATCTTTCCCCCTAGCAAGCTTATTTCTTTTGAATAGAGCATATGCTTTCATCAACATATTTCAATTTTGTGTCTCTCCTTTCCCAAGCCTGGTGAAACAAGGTCATATTTATTACCCTCTCATGTAAGAAATCCTCTCAAATTATCTCCAATTCATTCTGTTACTCATGCTCTGCTGACTCACATAAAATAAGACATCTAAGATTATAACAATTTTTTCCTGTCCCACTGCTCAATTGCTTATCAGGCACACACACACACACACACAAAAATCACTAGGCATGTTGCTCAGTCTCATTTATTTATTTTTCTATGGCTTGTCTTCTGATTTTCACAGCAATTCATTTTATGGATTTATCTGGTACCTCCTCCCATCTATAGTTAATATTTAAGACACTCTTTCCCCAATTTTTTCTATTTTCATTTCCTTTCATCATCAGCATGTTCAAAACACCCCAAAATAGGAAGACGGATGCAAAGAACCTTCATGAATACATCACCTGACTTCAGCAGCATGTCAGCTGGTTCACGGCAGAGGTTGAGACGGAGATAGGAGAGCAAGAAATGCAAGGGAATGGGAGGAGGCACGAATGGGTGGTAAGGATTTCAGACTTGGGTGTGCATTTGATAAGTTTCCTGCCAGTTCCACAAGGAGATTCATGGCAGAAGTAGGTAGTCTTTACATGAGTGCTATGCTAATGGAAGATCCCTGTGTGGTGTAAATGGTTTGCACCCTGCTACTAACCAACAGGTGGATGGTTCAAATTCCAATCAGTGACATGGCAGAAGCCATCCCCAGAAATCTACTGTAGGGGTTAGCCATGGAAAATCCTATGAAGTTGACAGGTTTTGTATATGTGTGTATGTACTGATGGGAATGATTTCTGGGGCCACAGACTTGCTCAGTTATTGTTGAGGGTCACCCTAGAAGAGTGTGACCTGAGTTCCAAGGCAGAGGTGGACTGGAAAGAGTTAACCACTGGTGGTTACCTCAAATGACACTCTTGAAACCTGAAAACCCTGGTAAAACCAGACTGCTGCCCATTTCAAGTCAGAATCCCAACAGAGCAAGGAAGACCAAGAGGTGCCAGATGGATCCAACTCCTCTGCTGTTGACTAGATCCTACTCAACATTTCCCTTCTGATCCTAGTGTGGACTGTGGCTTTATTTTCCACTGCTAAGCAGAGTCTATTGCCTCTGGTCCTTAGGCGGGGGAGTAAAGTCCCTAGTGATAGTTTACGGCTCAATGAGACCCTTTGAGATCAGCTCTTTAAATCATGCAAGGGCCAGAATTTGATGGACAAGCTCACATAAGTTACCAGGGGGTGATAACATGGTCAGACTCCATGTCTCACCTGCTCCAGTTTCACAAGAGGGGAGCAGACTCCAACTCTATCTCAAGGATGATGTTTATGAGGCAGAGATCAGACATGCTTCCACACTCCATCCTTCTATTTCTTCTGACACCAACCATTCCATGGTTCTTTATTTCTCTCCTGGCTAATCTCTTTTGGTAGCTACACAGAACTCATAGACATTATCTTGAATGGTGATTTATTAGAGAAAGTAAGGTCTCTGCCTTTCACTCACAAGGCCCCTTGGCCTCTTGCCTGCTTGCATCAGTATTATAAAGCTCCTCTAGGGCTGATAATTGCCCAAAGGATACTCTATAAGCCACTTTGTTTGTGAACTCAGAAAACTACCACTAGGTCTCATGGTCTTCCAATCTCTTCCTCTTATTTCCTGTGTTGACAATCCTTGGAAATCTCCACATGGCATCTCTTTCCCCACCCTACACATGGAGACAGTCCCATAGCATAGCAAAGAATTTTATTCCTAAATAGGATAACATTTACATGAATTCATTTTCAGAGTCCAGCACATATTTGATGGGGAATGGGAGATCACGATTCAATCCATAGCAGAGGGTATCCATGCAGATATCCTAAGCTTACATGCCCATATTTCAGAGTGTTGACTCTTCCCAACAAAGACTCTGTCCTTGTCATCACAGATGTACCCAGGTTTACCACTCAGTGTGTTTGCTGCTGGAGTTCTCTCTGTTATACACCAAAATTTGTTCTTCAGCTTTGGCTTTCTCCTCTCCCACTGAAAAAGACAACAGGCTCTTTATAAGCAAAAAAAACCAAACAACCAAAGCAAAAAAACAAAACCCTGGGCACAGAGTGTTTACTCAATGGGCTGCTTCCTGTATAATCAACAGTGCCAAGCCACCAGTTCATCCATTGGGAGAAAGATGAGGCTCTTTCATAAAAAGTTACAGTCTCAGAAACCCACTGTGGCAGGCACTGATCTGTGTCAATTTCAGGACTGGAAATGTAGGGGTGGCATCTAGCCTGACAATCTGGAGAGAGCCAACGAGACCTATGTGTGGGCATGGCTTTCTCTGAGAATTCTGGGAAGTCTCGTGTTATTTCCCAATTGAGGTGAGAGACTTGACTCAGTTTCTTGGAGACACTCTACTGACAAGATACAAGACTGATTCCTTATGAGGTATCCCAGAGGAGAAGCCACATGGATCTACCCTGATGGAACCAGACCTCTGAAGCTGGAAAAGCCACGTGGAGACTCCTGTGACATTAAAACTGAGATGCTTCTATTGCTAATGGAAACTGCTGACGGACCCTGAGCCCTGGAAATGAGGAGCCATGGGGAGACCCCTACCAGTACTGGAAATGCTTCTACTGCCCCTGGATACATATGACTCTGCACCCACTGGCCTGTGATCGCCCTGTTGTCATAGCACGTGCTTCATGAGTCGGAAGAAGACTTTATAGACTGGTACAGGACATATGAGCTTATTTCGGACTTATGACCTTGAACTGGACTGGGTTGGGATCCTTTCCCAATGTTCCATTCCTCTTATATATAAACCTTTCCCTTATGTATATACATGCATGTTCATGAATGTGTTTCTCTGGTCTAAACCAGACTAACATACCCACAGAGGCAATGTTACTTTGTCTTAGAGAATCAGTATGAATCAGCACCGACTTGATGGCAGTGAGTTTGAGGGGTCATCAGCTATCCACAGTGCCCTCTACTGTAGTTTCCAGACTTAGGTTTCAATTGCTTGTTAATTTTTATTTTCCCTCTGTAGGATGGCAATGGAATTTATTAAAGTATCCATTAAAAATGTATGGAACTTGAATGCAACCTACTTCTGGCTCTACAGGGAGCTGTTCTACTCTGAAACATGCAGCATCACCCCAAGTTGGAATCAACTCAATGGCAGTGGGTTTGATACTGTCACAAATAAACAAGGCAAACACATGCCCTGACTTTGGTGGCGCTTGCTCTGAGGGATACTTGTTACTTCATGCATTTATTTTTGAGAAAGAGAGAGATTCATGTTAAGAAATTGGGTCACACAGATGCAAAGGTCGGCGGCTGGCAAGGTTGGAATCTGTAGGGCAGGTCAGGAGCCTGGAAATTTGATAGCATTTCGATTTCTTGAAACAGAAGCTCTTCTTCTTTAGGAAGCCTCTATTTTCACACGCGAGACTGAAATGATTGGACGAGACCTATCCCTGTGAGGGAGGGTAACCTGTGATTAGTTGCCTGCCAGTAATCTCTATCTCACAGTGACCCCCTGTGTGGCAGAGGGTGGTGACTGGTCCAGCTCTGACTCGATGACTTTTGTTATCATCTGTCCATTGTGGTGACCACTGTGCATTTTGAATGTCTTCCAACCTAGAGGACTCCTCTTCCAGCACTCTTTTGAGCAATGCTCTCTTATAATCCACAGGGGTTTCACTGGCCAATTGCCAGATCCCTGGTAGTGCTATGTCTTCATCTGGAAGCTCTATTGAACCCACAGGGAGTGGCCTTGCCTGTAGTCTCTCTCTCCTTTAAAAAATCATAAAGATGTAGGGAAGAAAACATTGACCTCTTCACCAATCTCCACCTCTGACATTAAATTCAGTGACATTAAATAGGCCCATCTGGCTGCTGTTCAGTGACCACTAAACACTCCCAGATATTTCCAGCCCCCATAACAACAGGCTCTTGGGGCTACTTTTTCACAGCCATGCCCACGATCTACTCTCTGTCACCAATCCTCTGGCCAGAGACAACCAGCTGATAATCTGCACCATCAAATTACCACCAATTAGAAGGATTTGTTTAATCTTTATTGGAGCATCAATAATTCACACCAGTGGGAGCATCCACCAGATTTCAAAACCCTGAAAAGCTATTGGAAAAAAAAAAAAGAAACAAACGACAAGGATTTTAGCGATTTGTGCACCTTGTCTGCATCCCCGGCCTCTGAGGGAGTGTCACATTTCATCTCCATCTCTCGGGGCTTACCACCCGCAAGAACAATCCTCTAAATTGACTATCTCCACATGCAAAACGAATCAACATCTTTGTCCAAGGTGAACAATCAATTCTTAACAACGACAACAATAAAAAAGTCAAATAACCAGCCTGGCTGTTTTTCTTCCCACTTAATTGTTGAGTTGGAATTGACTGATCAAATAGCAACAGATTCTAAAGTAATGAAAAATACCTTGGGCACCTAGTCACACAATGCAGGAGGCTCTACCAACAGAAATCCTGACAGATTCACTATTTGCCTTGTCTATTGGATATGTGAGTACATGCAGCGAAGGGCAGCACCCTCAGACTCTGCTTATTAAGAGACCCCTGGGGCCCCTTCCCCTGGAGTTGACCAAAGGACATTTGCTGGACACTAAACATACTTTGACCAGAAGGGGGTCCCTTCTACTTAGTGTCCAGCAGAGAGTCCAAAAACTACACTTTCTGAAACAGTTCATCGGAAGAATGGTAGTCCTTGTGCATGATCTTGCTGCATAGTGCTCACCTCATGTCCCATGGTCATGTTCCACTTGACTTCAGCATTTCCTAAGAAATTCTCATGCTTTATCCCACCCCCATATGAACTCTGAGTAACCTTCCCTCCTGTGAAACTATTTGACAAATCCGTTTTCACATCCATAGTCTTTCTGTGGGAAATGGAGGTCCTAGGAGCAATACTTTACCATCAAGTTCTAGAAGGGGAATCAGAAAGTCCTAGGGCACCAGGTCCTCAACATCACCACCATCACCATCACTCTCTGATTGGCTCTTCTTATTAATTCATTCGTCCACCAGGCATTCTCCCTCTGAGCATATGAAATGCACACAGCTCATGAAGAATACACTGAGTGACCAGAGACATTCAGACGGGAGGGGGAAAGGAAGACTCATGATTTAGGGGGACACATCGTCTGCCAAGGGTCATTTTGAAAATAGATGATGGTGGGGGCTAACCAGCATGATGAATATAATTAATGACACTGAATTGTATGTGGAAGGAATATTGAAATTACAGATGCTTTTGTACACCTATGTGTGTGTATCACATCTTTAAAATATAGTTTTTAAAAGGTAACCAGGACCACTTAAAAAGTAAGTGGCATTAAAATCTACTCAGGTAGAAGAGGTTCCAAGATGGCTGTGTTATACCAGGTAGACTAGAGAAACAAATTCATAAGCATATATATATGTGTGTGTGTATATATATATTATATAAGGGCAATGGAACATTGAGAAAGCATCCTAACCCAGTCCAATCCAAGGTGATAAGTCCAATATTAGCCCATATGTTTGATACCAGTCTATAAAGTCTCCTTCCAACTCATGAAGCATGTGCAATGACACCAGGACAATCACAGGCCAATGGGTGCAGAGTCTTGTGTATCCAGCAGTAGTAGAAGCATCCTGGCATTGGCAGGGGTCTCCCCAGGGCTCCTCATTTCCAGGGCTCAGAGTCCATCAGCAGTATCCAGGGGTGGTAGAAGCATCTCAGTACTGTCTGGAGTCTCTCTGTGGTTCTCCAGCCCCAGAGGTCTGGTTCTATTAGGAAAAGCCCATGTGGCTTCTCCTCTGGCTCCTCCAGGTACCTGGACTCAGGATCTAGCAGCATGCCACCATCTTGTCTTGTCAGTAGACCTACTCCAAAAGACTAAGTCTCTGGTCTCTCATCTTCATGGGGGATATATTGTGAGATTTCCCAGAATTCTCAGAGAAAGTCATGCCCACACAGAGGTCTCATTGGCTATCTCCAGATTGACAGGCTAGACTCCAGCCCTACATTCTTAGTCAAATCGGCATCAAAGTACATTTCCACCACAATGGCATTCAGGTAGAATCACCACATCACACTCCTGCTGCAAGATGAGAAAATTAAGAGAGAAGGTATTGTCTACATTTCCACAGGAAAGGGAGAGGGGGACCAGACCTCATCCTGGTGCACCAAGCCTTGAGGGCAACATACCAGCATGAAGCAGCAAACTAACAGAAAAGTCTTTGGGACCAACCCCAATCCCACATACATCAAATCCTTTCCCCAGAAGATTGCACTCCAGAGGACTGCACTGACAATATAGCCTGGGGAGAGTGGCAGGTCTGCCCAGATCACAAACTAAGAGGGGGAGAGAGAGAGGGAGAGAGAGAGAGAGAGAGAGAGAGAGAGAGAGAGAGAGAGAGAGAATTGTATCACGGCCCACCAAGCCCTAAGTACAACACACCTGCTCAGAGCAGCCAAGGCACAGTGAGGGCCATAGGGCTAGCCCCAACATAAGACATGACATTCTCTCACTGACCTACAGTGCTGCAGGGGATAGCACTGGGACACAGAGAGGGAATTGTACCCAGTCTGATCCCAACACACTTAGGTGAAACAGGAAGGGAGCACTACAGAGCAGCAAGGGGAGCAAAGCAAAGATGTCCCTGAAGAATCCTGAAAATAGATTTCTGACTCAGAGGACAAGACTTGGCACCTCATCAGGGAACATCCTCCTCATCCTTAATTCAATAGCTAATGCCCCCTGAATAATCACAGTGCCTGCAAAAAAAAAAAAAAAAAAAAAACCTGACTAGAACGGAGTATGTACACTGGTATAGATAAGAGCTCTCCACACACAGAATCCAAGACAGATAACCCCCCAGGAACAGTAATGGGAATAGCGATACCATGAAGGAATGGGAAAGATGGGTGGGGAAAGACGGAACTGATAGCAAGGATAGATGTATAACCCACTCCCCTTGCCCCCCAGGGATGTGAACAACAGAAAGTAAATGAAGGGAGACAGCAGAAGGTGTAAGGTAGGGAAACAATAATAATTATTAATTTATCAAGGGTTCATGAGGGTGGAAAGGTAGGGGAGGGAGTGGAAAAAAGGGGAACTGATGCCAAGGATTGAAGTAGAAAGAAAATGTTTTGAAAATGATGATGGCAGCATGTGTACAAATGTGCTTGATACAATTGATGTATGGGTTGTTATAAGAGGTGTAAGAGCCCCAAACAAAATGATTTATATTTTAAAAATTCAATCAGGTAGAAAGCTTAGAAAATGCATAAAATAATATCCTATACTTTTTTGTATATAAATAAATCATGAGTTTGTTTCTAAACTTTCTAGTAGATGATCGGGTTCATAAAAGGTTCATCAAACTTGATGCCTACTTATGGAAGAACAAATTTTTATATCCGCCATGTTAGGCAAAGAACTTTATCAGATTTTAAAGTCTGCATTGCAAAGACAAAATTTTCTATTTTTCAACTATGAAATTGGGAGAAAGAAAGGGAAATGAGCCTCATTAGGGTTGGGTAGGAGGGAAGGCTGCCTGGCAGACTTTGTTCTTGGCCCACAATCAGCCCGTGGAGCTGTGTGCTGCATCTCCTTGTGGGACACTTTTTATCTTCCATCGAAAGTGTCCATTGGTTTGGCCTGGTCATTCTACTTCTTAAAGAGAGTTCCCAAGAGGGAAGTAGACAAATGTATAAAGATCTGTGAGCCATTGCACTGTTAATGTCTTTTTAATTTTTTTAAAAATACTGAAAATGTGAAGCAGTCTAAAGGCTCCTCATGGAACAGTGGCTATCCAGGGGTTTTGAGTTTTTCTGCCTTCTGTCCAGGAGATGCAAGCTGGATTCTTGGCCAGTACACTTCATAAGCAGCCAACAGCCTTCTGGGTATGGTGACTTGCAGGTTTCTTGGTGCCAAAGAGCTTTCAGAGGTGTTTTCCAGACAAAGGAAGACCAGGAAGAAAGGCGGGTCCACCTGCTTCTGAAGGTTAGCTCATGAAAATGCTGTAGATCACAAATCCCACTGTGCAATTCATCACGGGGACGGTGTGAGACTGGACAACGCTTGCCCCCATTGTGTCTGAGGTCACCACGCGTCAGGGGCCAACTTGACAGCAGCTACCAGCAACGACAGATGCTCCTCCATTGGAGATGTGCGGAATGGGAAACCTGGGAGCCCTTTACGCTGAGATGTAGCTGTACCTGTTCCGACCTGAAACAGGTGTCCATAATACACCTTTATTTTAAAATAGGTGAATCGATTGCTTGTAGATCATTCACATTTCTATAAAAGAAAAGCGGTCTTTTCCAGAGGGTGGGATCATAGAAGGAGGATCCTTTTTGTCCTTATCCTTTTCTGTTCTGCCTTAAGTATTTATCATGAAATGATAGGACTTTTGTCATCAGAAATGTAAAGGAACTTGGTCTGTGGCCTCCAGGTATGATGGAGTTGAGTTAATCTACCCTCTTATTTTGCAGAGAGGAAAACTATGGTCCAGAGAAGTGGTCCTGTGCATGTTGTAAAATTCTGTGAATCTTGATAGTTCCATTTTAGTGTCTATGTGGTAAGAACAATGTTGTAAAGTAATGCATTAAAGGGGAACTTGGGTTGTGATCACCAGCCTCCAAACAAGCAGAGGTCATAATCAATCTTTGCTTTTGTACTTGACATAGAGGGAGACTCTAAAGAAATTGGATGGAGTAATACGGGGCTCCTCAAACTTTTTAAGCAGAGGGTGAGTTCACTGTCCCTCAGACTGTTGGAAGGCCGGACTATAGTTTAAAAAAAACAAAACAAAGTATGAACAAATTCACGTGGGTCCGGGATGAGTTGACTGACTGCTAAGCAGGATAGGCAGCATTGGCAAAAACACCCGACAGGCCAGATAAATGTCCTCGGCAGGCAGCATGTGGCCCGCAGGCTGTAGTTTGAGGATGCCTGAAGTAGAATCTTTGTGTTTTGTAGTTAGGTCTTACTCAGTAGCCTCAGTAGCAGTAGTTGGCAATGACAGAAGTCAAATCACCTCTGCCCAAAAGCTACCCAGAACTTTCACTCCAAGCATGGCCAGTGTCTTCTGGGCATTCAGCTGTTGGCCCTGGTCCCTAGTCAATGCATCTTCTGGACTCTACTGTATAATGTTGAAAGGTGATGGGGCCCTACTTGTGTCTCTGCATCCTCTTACGAGGCAGTGGTAGAGCTTTGACCTTTCATGCAGGAGACTCAAGTTCCATTCTCAGCCAACACTCCTCATGCCCAGCCACCACTGTCTGTAACTGAAGACTAAACCCTACTATGACGCTGAACAAGTTTCAGTGGAGCATTCATACTAAGATAAACTAGAAAGAAAGGCCTGGCCGTCTACTGCTAAAAAGCAGCCAAGGAGAGCGCTGTGATTCATATCCTAGCTGGGACAATGCAGAACCTCATTCCATCACACATGGGTTGCCAATGTCCAGAGGACTCAATGCCTTCTGACAACAACCTTTGTAACAATATCCTCAGCTCCTAGGACATCCCAACACAGGATAGTAAAGAGAGATGGAACACTCCAGGAAGAAACTCTTTTGAAACTGATCATGGTAGCAATTATGCTTGATCTAACTGGATTATGGATTGTTCGAATATCTGTAAGAACTCCCAATAAAGTGATTAATTGAAAAAAGCAGGGGGGTGGGGAATGGAACACTGACAAAAGCCCTGTAATGTAGTCCTAGTGGCAATAGTGGCTACACATTGGACTACTAACCACAAGGTCAACAGTTCAAAACCACCAGCTACTCCAAGGGAGAAAGACGGACCTTTAACTCCTGTACAGAGATTCAGTCTTGGAAACTCACAGAGGCTGTTCTACTCTGTCCTATAGAGTGTGGATCAATTTGATGACAGTGCGCTTGATTTGGGAATATGCATCTGATCAGAAAATGAAATTGAGCATGGTGTCCTTATGCACATATGGTTTAATTAGATAAGGAAGCTGGCAAGTAGAAAACTGATGTGACCACCATACTCTGAGGTAGGGACTAATCTGACTCAGTGTGTGTGTGTGTGTGTGTGTGTGCGCATGTGTGTGGCGGTCATGTATTCGTGATGTCAATTTCATGATTGGGATGTAGGGTGGAGTCTAGCCTGTCAAACTGGAGATAGCCAATGAGAAGTCAATGAGGCCTCTGTGTGGGCATGGCTTTCTCTTGAGACTTCTGGGAAGTCTCGTGGTATTTCCCATGGGAGAAGAGAGACTTGATTTTCAGTCTGTGGGAGTCAGTCTCTGAGACCTGACAAGACAAGATGACAGTGTCCGAGGAATTAGAGGAGTTGGAGGAGAAGCCACACGGCCTTACCCTGATGGAAGCCACATGGAGACCCCTGCCAGCGCTGAGTTGCTTCTACCACCACTGGATGCTGTTGATAGACACTGAGCCCTGGAAGCGAGGAGACATGAGGGAACCCCTGCCAGTGCTGGGATGCTTCGACTGCACATGCTTCATGAGAGTCAGAGGGAGACTTCATAGACTGATATCAGACATATGGGCTAATATTGGATTTATGACCTTGGACTGGACTGGGTTGGCGTGCTTTCTCAATGTTCCATTCCTCTTGTATGTAAATCTTTCCCTTATGTCCATGCTGTTTATGAATTTGTTCCTGTAGTCTACCTGGACTAACACTCTGTGTGTGTGTGTGTGTGTATGTATAGGGAGGATCTGCAGAGATCTGAGGCCAGTGTGTGAAGCTGACAGGAAGGGAAAGAAAGGCAAAGTTAATGTGCAGAGCCATGGTCTCCAAAATTTACCATTGTAGGATCTCTGTTGTCTCCCAAATATGCGGGTGACCAAGCAATGCACAAGGTGAAGTTGCTCAATGTGAACCAAACGGTTGAAGGGTCAAGTCCCCACTTAAAAGTAGCTTGGAAGAAAGCCCTGGCAATCTGCTTCCAAACACCGGCCATTGAAACCCTACCTTGGAACACAATTCTGCTCTGAGGCACATAGAGTCGGTGTGAGCTCAACGGCCATGGGTCTCTTCAGGGCTTGTAATCCTGGAAGGCACACCCCCCTCAGACCTGTCCCAGGCTTGGAAAAAGCCTCAGAGAAGATGATTCCTTGGGTGTTGCGTCCCCAGGCCCCTGTGAGCCATATGTACATCGAGCTGAGGCAGTGTGGGGGCGGCTCATGGGGGAGCGGAGGGGCGTCTGGGCGTAAATGAATGCCCGCCTCTATTGGAGTTACCAGCGTGCTCTGGCTTCCGCAGCTGTGCAGTCCCCGGGGACTTGTCTGGCGACATGTGATTTTACATATCTGACAGCTAAATCAGAGATCCAAATGCCAAATCCGGCGCTCGGGAACATGATGTGGATTTGTGACACTCCCAGGGGGACTTTGGATCCATAAAGCAATGAATGGATTACAAGGAGGCATAAATAGAGCATTTTCATCGGTGACATACAGTCTTGCCCTATTATTTCTCACATTGCTACGCGAAGGAAATCTAGATTCACTCTCTCAGATCTGCTCTCAGAAATTAAACAGAGAGAAAAAAGAACTTTAATAAAAGGTGGGTGGGGGCCTGTCACTACATTAGAAAGAAATGAAGAGTTGCAACCTAATGGAAATGGCTAGACGGTGCACATGCTCAGTAGCCTTGTCTACAGAGGCAGCAAGGACCCAGGTGTGAACCTAGGTTCCCTCCAGCTGTGTGGCTTTGAGAAAAATCCCTCAATCTTGTCTGTGTCTTCACCCTCCCAGTGGACTCCACACCCACAGGCATGCACTGTGAGGGATGAGTCCATTTTCCAAGACTATAAACCTTGACGAGAGTAGACAGCCTCATTTTCTCCCAAGGAGCATTTGGTGGGTTTGAGCACTCCACCTTAGTTAGCAGCCCTGTGCCTAACCCACAGCACACCAGGACTCTGCACCAGAGAGTTTTAAAATCAATTAAAAATAATAACCATAGTGTTAGTCTGGGTAGACTAGAGAAGCAAATTCATAAGCACACATCTGTATATAAGGGAGAGGTTTATATACAAGAGGAATGGGACATTGAGAAAGCATCCCAACCCAGTCCAGTCTAAGTCTGTAAGTCCGATATTAGTCCATATGTCCAATATCAATCGATAAATCCTGTTCAGATTCACAAAGCACATGCAATGACATCAGGACAATCACAGGCCAGGGGGTGCCATGTCTTGTGTATCCTGTGGGGGTAGAAGCATTTCAGCGCTGGTAGGGGTCTCTACATGGCTTTTCCGGCTTCAGAGGTCTGGTTCCATCAGGGTCAGTCCATGTGACTTCTCTTCCGGATGTCTCACAGGGAGTCAGCCTTGAGTCTTGTCAGTAAAGCATCTCCAAGGGACTGAGTCATAAGTCTCTTACCTCCAAAGGGGAAATACAGCCAGATTTCCCTAAATTCTCAGGAGAAAGCCATACTTGCACAGAGATCTCATTGGCTATCTCCAGATTGACAAGCTAGACTCCACCCCTCCACTCCTAATCCTGAAATTGACATAAGATTACATGACCTCCACAAATGGCTTCGTATGTGTAGCACTGCAAGAGTCAAGGCAAGTATTTCCTCTTTTACCTGGAAAGGAGGCAGAAAGGCCTGATGTGGCATCAGGGCTACGTCCCACCCCAGTTCTCTCGCTAAGGACTTGGGGGTCCTCTGCCCTCCTATTCCCAAGTGCCAACGTGTTCCCTGCAGCCCGGTGCGACTTAGGTGACAGTGTGCCCATGGGGGAGTGTCAATGCACCCGAGCTGCTTAAAACACAGCGCTGTGCTTAGGGCTCACTGTTGGTAGATCAATAAGACCTCCCATGATTCAGGAGGCCTGGCAGGGAGAGAACAGCAGACGCGCGGCTCCCCGAGCCACCAGCTGTCACGGCTTGCTCCGCTGCCATTCCTGACAAGTGCTGTTGTGACAGCCTTCCTACACCGTCGCAGGAGCAGCTTGAGATGAACGGGACCAAAGAGCCTTGTTGCGAGTGTGGGGAGAACAAACAGCAAGTGTGTGCTCCCAAGCACGTCATTCTAAACCAGCCAGGTGGGTTGAGCACCACAGGGCTGGCCGGCCACGCCCCCAGGGCTGGCCGGCCACGCCCCCAGGACTGGCCTCACTGTGTCTGGCCAGGAAGGGGGACTCCCACCAGGGAGCAAGGCTCTGCCGAGAGCCTGCTGTGTGAGTTGCAGTGTTGTTGACTGTGATGGCGCTCTTCGGGCTATGATGTAATTCGCCTGATGATGCGTCAGTTTCTTTCTCTAGTTTGAAACCCCTCCTCCCCCCTCCCAAAAAAAAAAAAAAGATCTGCTTTGCTTATTTCTATAGCCTCAGTACGTCCTGGCTTTATGCTGTTGAAGGTGTTGGCTGCTCACAGAAAGGTTGATGGTTCAAACCCACCAGCAGTTGGGAAGGAGAAAAGATGTAGCGCGCTGTGCCTGTGAAAATGACGGCCTGGAAAACCCTATGGGGCAGGTCTTCTCTGTCACATGGGGTCCCCGTGAGAGGATATTGCCTCAACAGCACGGGGCACACCCCCATCACTGCCCTAGAGGCGCCCTGAGAGACGCGCCAGGGCTACGCTGAATGAATTATACCCCTCCTCGAGGTGTAGTGGTAACTGGTTGGCCTGGTAACTTCAAGGTCGGCAGATCAAAACCACCAGCCGCTCCATGGGAGAAAGAGGAGGCTTTCTCCTCCCATAGAGAGTCATCGTCTCAGACACGCACAGGGGCAGTTCTACCCTGCCCTTGAAGTTGCCAGGAGTCAGACTGACTCAACGGCAGTGGGTTTTGTTTTGTTTCAGGCTGGACCTTTGGGAATCCTCTCTTTTTGCCCTGTGTTCACCTTAAAAGAGGACGTGGGACCTTCTGAAATCCATCATCAAAAATCATTGTAATTAAGACTTGCCACCACGCATTTGTATAGACTCTCCTAGTGGCAAAAAATGGCGAAGCTCTCAATGACTAGCTCTAAGGTTGAAGGGTTAAACCCGCCCAGGTGTCTCGGAAGAATATACCTGGCAATTCGACTTCTGAAAGCCCGACAGGGAACAGTTTGGCCGCTGCACACCTAGGATCAGCCCAAGCAGGAACCAAGTCGATGGCTTTGGGATTGGGAATGGGTTTACGGTACATATTCGAAACAAAGAATTAGTACCAGAGTGTTTCGATACTCACAAAGCAAACTTTAATTTAAAAATGGATGAACTGAGGATGGAATAGGGACTTGTCCATTGGAAAAGAAAAACGAACACTTTTTACTAGGAAACATAGAAAAGCAGGTTCAGAAGACTGAGATGCTACATAGCTCCCTTCCAACAACCTATAAAATCTGACCAGCCTGAGTGTTGGCAAGGCTACAGGTTGCAGGTGTGGGTGTGAAAGGGGCAGTGCCTCTGGAGTGCAGATTGGCAGCATTGGCGGTAAAGCTGGAATTGTGCAAACTCAGAGGTCGCTCCTCTCCTGAGGCATGCTTTAGCAGTCCTTCTCAACCGCTGGTGCAGACAGGCCTCCAGGCACTGTGTGCAATCAATTAACTTCCCATCTGCACGCCTAGAGAATGATGCTCCTTAGAAACCATCCCTGGCAAATTATGAAAAGGGTCCCTCTGAACCTCCCCTGTGCCCCATGGCCCCTAGTGAAGAGAGGCCTCACGCTGGCCCAGAGACCCAAGAAGGCATCAGTACAAGCAGCACAATGGCATGATGGTCGGCACCAGTCAATGAACATCAAAACCGCTCAAGTGTCTATTTGAAGAGAGAAAGAAATAAGCTGTGAGTATTTCGGCAATCTTTACAGGAGTAGACAGCCACCCACAGACTGGCTGGCGGTTTCAGCTGTTGACCCTGTGGTTAGAATCTCAATCCATAACCACTATGCCACCAAGGCTCCAGATATATAAGCAGACTCTGAAAGGTTGGTGGAAAAATGAAATGGAAAGATAATAGAATTTTTCTATGAACCTTTTGAAAGTGTGTGTGTGTGTGTGTGTGTGTCATGCACTTTGCAGGGCATTATGTACACTATGATTCAATGCACCTGAAATCTTAAAATGAGCCACTTACAATTAGTTAATAATTCAATACATATAATATGTATGCATACTTACATACATAGTAAACTATTTTAAAATACCCAGGGGAACAATAAAACTACAGCCAGAAGGATGGGTACCCTGCAAATAAAGAGACAGAGGACGTGGACGTGCACACAGAGGTGTCAAAGATGAAGCGCACACTCTTTCTTTCAATATTCTGAAGTGGATATGAAACAGATACAAAGACTGGAAACAGCTGAGTGGTGAGTGTCGTGTCTTCTTTACTTACTCCTTTAATTTCCCCCTGCTAAGGTTCATCATTTCAAGACTGTCCCATGTAGAGAAAACAGAGTCAAATGCACACTTTCCTCCTCCACCCCCAACACCACCCCACTACCACTAAGGCGGTGACAGGGAATGATCCCTTGGAGGGGAGACAGAGAACGTTTCCTTTCTCTGGAACATTATTTTCGATGGAATGTGATCATTTCACTCCTCAGTTCTAAAATGCACACTGGGTCTTCGGTGGTGCTCGACAGAGTGCAAATTCCTCCTCTGGCCTTCACAGCCCTCTACAAGCTGCTTCCTGGCCACTTCAGAGCTGGGTCTTCAATCTCTTGCCCTCAAGCACTTCACATTCCACTCAGATGTGAGTGTTTGCCATTTCCCCCAGATACAAGCTGCGCTGTTCTCCTTCTGGCTTCTGCTGAACACATTCTCACTGCCGGATTTTCCCTTTGCTCATTCTTGTGATTTGACATTATGTATCAAAAGCCTTAGCAAGAGAGCCTGAGCAACATGCCATGGCACAGATAGGCATACGCACACACATACACATGCACGCACGGAGGTACTGTGGGTAGGCAAGCTCACCTGTGAGCCAGTAGGATTTGAATCCGGAGTCAGAGCTTATCATTGGTAGGTGGCATCCGGCTGGTCTGGAGGCTGTTTCCGTGCTTTCCAGGGGATGGAGAGGCAAATACTGAAGTTTTTGTTTTCCAGGTTTAACATTTTTATGAACTTCCGCCTCAGCCACCATCCCCCAGTGGCTTGAACCTGTGGTTGAAGAGGGAACTTGTCAAAAGGTTGTCTGAAAAGGCTGTGCTCATTATGTTCAAATCAGGAGCCTCTCCCGGCAAGACCCTCCTGGCCAGCTGGGTCACAGGAGCCTGGCCAACACGGCTGCCCCTCTGCCTCTGTGGTAACTCTGCCTCTGTGTGTGGGTTTAGGTGGAGGGTGGGGTGCTAACTAGACTTCTTCAGGCAACAGGAGAGAGAAGGCAGGTTTCTCCTGGTGATTGTATCTGGGGCCACATCAGAGAAGCAGGCTGCTATGTGCCAAGCAGGTTAATGGCATTATTAGCGGGTCTCCTGGGAGGAGGAGGAGGTTTTCTGTTCTCTCAAGAGTTACAGAAATCTCCAGAGTCTCAAAATCCACGGGAGCAATTCGGCCCTGTCGTAGGGAGTCACCATGAGCCAGCATGGACTTGCTGGTAGTGAGTTTGCTTTGGTTTGGTTTCCTAGTGGGTCCTGTGTTTTAGAAGAGAGGATAGGGCAGAAATAAGTGAAATCAGAATGATCCGCAAACCCCATCTCAACTACAAGTTTTTCCTACTGGAGTCTTCCAGCAAAATGGTGTTCTTTTCGTTGTTGTCGCTGCTGTTGTTCCATTTCTGGTTGCAACCCTTGAAAAGGTATTTGGATTCGGGCATCATCTTCTCGTGTGTTTCCATTCTAATCAGCCCACCGGGCTCCTCTCTGCCATTCAGAGAAATGCTGAGTAAAAAGAGCAAACAGAGAAGCAGAGGGCACCCCAAGTGGAGGGCTTTGCTTCATGAGTCCTGCCTGAGAGGACACAGAGGCCTAATGGACTGCTAGCATCTGCCTGGAGATCCTTGACTTCCCCCATGAGCCGCCCACCTTCATTCCCCCAGGGATGGAGTCAAACAATCTGTACAGGAGCCCCAGCTCTTGGTTTTCAAATCAAAGCAGAGAGAAATCTATTCATGGGCCCCTGGTGGCTCCAGGCTGTAGCAGGTTGTTGGGCAGGTGGATAAAAGCTTCCATCCCTGGGGGGACCGCCTCCGCCCCCAGCTACCCTAACCTCCGCTCAGGGCTGTAAGCTGAGCTCTTGCACACCTGTACATCTGACAGATGAGTCAGGCTCTGAAAAGCCTCCACTGACAAGCTTATCAGAAAGCAGGCACCTGCGGAGGCCCCTGCCTTTTTTGCACAAGGGCTCCAACAGCAGCCTTGACCCACAGGTCTGTGCACGTGGGCAAGGAGCGACTCCTCAGAGTCCCCAAAGGATGAGATTATGCTCAGCCCAGGCATCATGCTTGGCAAGGAACCCAGATGCCCATGCATGGCCTAGCCTCTGCTGGATGGGATTAGCAACCCACCTCTACCTGGTTTTAATCCAAACAAAATCTTGTCTTGGTCTAGATGAGAAACCGGTGAGGCCACTGAGTTCCACTGTGATACCCATGGGTCAGTGGTAGACATCTTGCCTTCCATGCAGGGGATCCAGACCCGGAGTTCAGCCCAAACACCACGGACAGCACAGACACACCCCGCTCTGTGGGGGGTTATCACGCTCCACAGGTGTTAGCTGGCAAGTTAATAAAACAGACTAGGAAGGAAGGCCTGGCGATCACCTTTCCAAAATTAAAACTCCAAGCCAAAGTCACTACCATTGAGTCGATGCCAATCCCGTCTCTGTAAGTTTCCATTGTTATACACATATCTATTTGAGCCTTTGATTTCAAATCTTTGGGGGATAAGCCCAAACTCAAATCAAACTCACAGCCATTCAATTGATTCTGATTTGTAATGACTGGATTGAGGATACCTGAGACTGCATCTTCACAGCAACAAGAATTCTCATATGTCTCCCACAAAATGGCTGGTGGATTTGAACCCCCAACCTTGTGACAAACAACCCAAACTAACCTACAGAGCCACAAGCACTTCTTTGGGTATATACTCCGGAGGGAAATACCAAAAAATCAAACTCACTCAAATGCTGACTCAGAGAGACGCCCTGTGGGTTTGAGACCCTAAGTGTTTATAGAAGTAGAAATCCCAGTGTGTTAGTCTGGGTAGACTAAGAGAAACAAATCATAAACATGCATATGCATATAAGGGAAAGGAATGGAACCTTGAGAAAGCATCCCAACCCAGACCAATCTCCGTAAGTCCGCTATTCGTTTTCAGGGCTTCGGGTCTAGCAGCATACTGCCATGTGTCTTTTCAGTAGAGTGTCCCAAAGAGACTGAGCCAAGGTTCTCACCTCCAATTGGAAAGTGCCACGAGACTTCCCAGGAGTCTCAGAGAAAGCCATGCCCACACAGAGATCTCATTGACAGGCTAGGCTGCACCCCCACACTCCCAATCTGGAAATCGACACACGTACATAACTGCCACACCCAGTCTTTCTACCCCAGAGCTGCAGGTGACTTTGAACTCCCACCCTGCGGCTCGCAGCCCAACATGCAACCGCTGTACCGCCAGGGTTCCTTCAGGAGTGAAATAGCTGGAACAATATTAAACTTTTTGAGAAAGAGTCACAGTTTTCCTTATCCATCCATTTGGGCCTTTCGTGCAGTTTAGAAATTCCAGCCCAATTTAGAAGTCTGGGATGGCTTGGTGACTCCGCGGTGAAGTGCTTGGCTGCTAATGAAAAGATCGGTGGTTTGAATCCACCAGCCACTCTGTGGGAGAAAGACGTGCCATTGGCTTCCATAAAGATATGCAGCTTTAGAAACCTGATGAAGTGGTTCAACTCTATCCTGGAGTCACTGTGAATCAACCTAACAGCAATGGTGGGGTTTGACACGGTTTCCTTTGCCTTCGTTTGGGCAGCTGGGTGAGCTGCCAATGGGAAGACTGGTGAGTTGAGCACATACTGAGGTGCATTGGAAGAAAGATCCGAACCTCTTTTTCTGACAAGTCAGTCATTGAAAACCCCAGGGAGCACACACCAGGGGTTCCGACACGTCCCAGTTGACCGGAATGACTTAGAACAGCTGAGGAATCCACGCAGTTTAGAATACAGCTTAGCTTTATTAGTATTTACCTTTAAAACGTGCTGTTTATTTTGCTTCTGAGTAATTTTTAATTTTTACTTTATTTTATTTTTGCTTCTGAGTAGTTTTTAAGCCTATTCTTGCAGATGGGGTGGAACTTCTCCAAAAGGCAGTCACATTACAAGTTGAATGTCCAACTACCTCCTCAGAGCAGAGCACTGAAACAAATTCACACCCTGGGCTCTCGGATTTATTCTGACTCAGAGCCACAGGCTAAGACAGAGTGGAGCTGCTACATGGGGTTCACCAGGCTGTGCTCTTTGTGGAAACAGATGGCTGCGTCTTGCTCCTGGGCATGGCTCCTAAGCCCCGGCTTGGGTTCCCTGCTGAGTGCTTTAGCCACCTCGCTGCCTCACTGTGGATTTCCCAGACGGTAACTCTTTCAGAGAGTGGAAAGTTCTGTGCTTCTCTGAGAGAACGGCTGGTGGTTTCAAACCGCTGACCTTGAAGTTAGGAGCCCAATGGATCACCACCACCACACACCCCACTGCAGGAAAATGGCAGCTGCTCAGTAACGAGATGATGAAAGGCAGGGAGGTTAACAAACATCTTCCTTTGGAATTTGTCTTCCTCCAAACCCCAAATCCCACCAGCTAAAGCCAACAAGTAGCAAAGTACCCCAAGAGGAATTTTTTTTTAGCAGAGTGGGTGGGCAAGAGAAACAGTCAAGTGAATTAGATGTGAAAGTGGGCAGCGAGCATGAGCCGAAACCCTGAGGCGGACTACCACCCCACTTGCCTCTCAGCTCCTGAAGAAAAGCAACCACAGTCATAAGACCCACTTCAATTGGTCTCCTGACCTGAAATGACTCCATCCCCCAGGCCTGGAAGGAAATTCAATTAAAAGGCCCATCTGTGAGGCAGAAGCTGCAGAGAAATAACTGTGGGGAGGCCCATATTTTCATAGAAAAGAGCCCTTATTCTCCCCAAGGGGACTGCCCCGCCTCCCTCTCACTTATTACATCCATTCCTTACCTCCAAACCACAATGCTCGGCTGCAGGTCCAGTCCAGAGAAGCAGCCTTGCAAACACATCCACGAACATGTAGGGCTGAGTTCATCCCTCAGGCGCAAGGGATGCTGGGAGGGAGCGAGAAACCTCACAGAAAGTGCCGTCGGAGGTCGGGCTCCCGGCTCAGTTAACCCTAGTGTCTCCACTGCTTCCGGTCCCTGTCCTGTGTGTGAGTCCCATGCTGCTGTTGTGAGGTACCGTGGGGTCTCCCCATGCATAACAGAAGGAAGCATGACCTCCTCTCCCCCCCAGCGACGTTAAACTCAAGGGCAAAATGTCAGCCACAGGGACCCCCCCCCCCTTCTTGGGCTTCTGTTAGAACAAGAGGGAAAGCTGACAAGAGAGTGGTTTGCAAAGGGAGTCTCACGCTCTCAAGCCTTCTCCAGGCCAGCTGTTCCCACGGGCACCCCTCTCCCCCACCTGGAGTCCCTTCAGAGGCATGGTCCAGTCTGGTCACCTCGGTCAAGGCTCCACGAGAAGCCAGTCATGGATTGGTCAGCTGGTGTTCGGACAGGGTGTCCGGAGTCTATGGTAAACATGGATGATAGTTCTAGGGACGCAGGCCCTCTTTCTTCATCCGACATTCCTTTCCAATTGAGCCACAGACACTGGAGCACGGTGACGTTGAACACAGAGGCCCTCAGCCCTGCACCCCCTCAGTGTCCCATTGTCACCTCACCCGAGTCCTAGTCTAACTTGGGGGCTTCCTTGGCCTCTTCCCGGCGCCCTTCTGCTCCCGGATGGCTCGTTTTAATTAGTAAACATCATAAAGAAGGCTGCTTTGCGCCTTCCCCGGTTGCTTCAAGTGACAGAAGGTGGAAGAGCCTGTGTCAAAGCGAAGAGCTGATCTCTTCATAAAGGCCTGTGTGCTTGAGGTGTTTGTATGTTCACGGGGACGGGTAAGCCTTCCCGGGTTGTCTGAATAAAATAGGACTTTTCTGGTGGCCAAAGATTCTTAGCATTCTGATGAGAAATGTGGCAGCTAGCTAATCTGGTGCCAATCTGAAGACTAAGAGTGTAGGGGTGGAGTCTAGTCTGTCAATCTGGAGAGAGCTAATGAGACCTCTGTGTGGGCGTGGCCTTCTCCTGAGAATTCTGGGAAATGTGGTCATTCCTTCTTGGAGACAGGAGACACTATCTCTCTGTTCACTCCCTGGGAGACATTGTGGCTGACAAGACACATGGCAGCATGCTGATAGACCCTGAGCCCTGGAAACTGGAGGAACCACAGAGAGACCCCTGCCAGCACTGAGATGCTTCTATCACCACTGGGTACACAAGACTCTGCACCCACTGGCCTGTGATTGTCCTGATGTCATTGCATGTGCTTTGTGGGTCTGAAGAGGACTTACATATTGGTATCAGACAGATGGACTAATACCAGACTTATGACCTTAGACAGGAGTGGGTTGTATGTTATCTTAATGTACAGTTGCTCTTGTATATAAACCTCATTCATATATACATAGGCCTGCTTATGAATTTGTTTCTCTAGTCTGTGTCGACTAACTCAAGAAACCAACTTCACCAAAGCCTAGAACCTTCTAAGAAAAGACCTTTATCATGGGGTGAAGTGTGTCTCTACCTGATTAACCATCGTGATTGCCCTGCAGTGACTACAAATGACTATAAAGTAGATCTCGTGGCTGTTGAGTCAATTCCCAGGCCTAGCAATCCAACAGCCCAGGGTAGAACTGCCCCTTCGGACACCTAAGACAGCTTCCTCTTCCTCCCAATAGAGGCACTCTCTATTACAGGAACACTTGAGTTAATCGAAACACATTTCAGAAAATGTATTTCTTACTTGGGTAGTGATCTGCATACCTCAAACCCATATACAAAGATAGCTACCCCATCACCTGCCCAGGTTCATACCTGTCGAGTCCCCTCCAGAGCCCTCACTGCCCAGGTGGATGTTCTTAAAACTGAGGAATATTGCCACAGGTCAAGAGAGGACAGATTTACTTTACAAAAAAACATGGTTCTCATTTCTCACCTGGGGTGAGGACAGTTCTTGTACAAGTAAAAACCAACACTACGTCCCTCAGTGAACCATAGCTCTATGGGGGACAGCACTGGAGACATAGTGCTGGAATTGTGCTCAATCTGCCCCCATCACCCTGGGGGGTGGGGTGGGGGACACTAAGGGCAGGCAACAGAGCAGCAGGGGGAATAAAGCAATGAAATCCCTGGGGAATACTCCTCAACTCCAAATCCCTGGTAAACACTCCAAAAGGTCAAAACACAGACCTGGAATTAAAAAAAACAAACACAAACAAAACATGGGCTATTACCACCTCATGTCTCTTCTCCTCCCAATCTCCTGTGTCCCTCAGGAACATCACCTACTAGACCCCACCTCTAGTGGGGTCTAAAAGTGACCCCACTAGGAAAGGGGAAAGCTGCTATTAGACAGATGCTCTGGCACTGTCATGCCCTTAGCCACTGTCCTCTGGACGTAGCTATTCTCAGGAGTCGAAGAGAAACTCTTCTGCTTCCAGTTTCTTTTAAGGGCCCAAACCACACTAGCCTGAATTAAAATGAAGTGCACTTGTCTGGTTGTCTGCTATCCTTTCAATTAGATATTGAACGGCGCAGACTCGAGCCTCATCATTCTCTGCAGGGTCCATACCATATTGTTCCAAGAAACGTCTGGCCAAACCCCCTCATGTACTTCTTTGTGGGAAGGAGCTCTAGTCTACAGACCTCTGTAACCTCGGACTTCAGTGTTTCCCCCTTCCACACCCTGAGCCCCAGTTTCTGCAGAGGATACAGACTAGTGTTGCTGCTGTTCTCCAGTTGGTTCATCTTCTAGTCCCATGGCATCTTCATGAGGAGTTGCTGACTTGATCCTTGTGATCCTGTGAGTATTCACTAGCCCTCCCTTCTTTGCCCATTGTCCTCTGGAGGTACCACTGAAATCCAATCAGCATTCCAGTAAAGCACACTGCCCATTGATAAATGGGTGGTCACCATGCGCGAGATATATTGACTGTGATTCAAACCCAGTTTTTTCACCCAGAAGGTGTGACTTCTATCACTGAGCCCCCATTCCCCAGTCTAAAGAATCATTATTGTTCATGACCCTTAAATCAATGGCACACATGAGACAGAGTGGGACTGTTCCCTGGGGTTTTTTTGACTGCCATCTTAACAGAAAAGGGCCTTGATGGTGCAGTGGGCTTCTAACCATACAGTAGGCAGTTCAAACCCACCATGCACTCCAAAGGAGAAAGATGAGGCTGCCTATTAGAGTAAAGATTTGCTAATGGCAGTGGTTAATCTTAACAGAAGCAGATTGCTAAGCCATTTTTTTCCATGGTATCTCTGGGTAGGTTTGAACTGCTGATTTTCAGGTTAGCATTTGATTACAAACTGCTTGTTTCCTAGTGGCAGAATTGGATGGCTAATATCTTGAACTGTAAGTCAGATTTCCTGGTTTCCAGGATAGTTCTGCCCTTTTTAATTGCTATTACTCATTGACTTACCCTGTCTGGACCTTACATAATAAGAGCAAGCTTTGTGTAAGAGCTTAGGAATATGAGCGGGCTTCAAAAGTTCATGGGAAAATGAAGTGACAAGATAATGAAGATTTTCCATGAACTCTCCCAAGCTTCCTGATAGGACTTGGAGCTAAGCATGTGTATTGCCTGTTCTTGTTAACTTGTGATTATACTCCAAGGGTCCAAATGATGTCATGGTCTTTGGACGTTCAACCAATAGACAGTTAGGATGTTGGAAGAGAGCTTCCAGAGAGAAGCAACATTCAAGGTTCTAGGATGTAATGCTTGATTCATTTGTATTTTAGCGACGTGAATCAGAACTGTTCTCCAGTGGGAGCAGGCATGCTCTCCAGCTCTGCTCCTAGGACTTGTCCTCATGCAGCAGGGGTGTGGGCTGAATTCAAGAACCAGGGATCTAAGTTGGTGGAAAAATTCAATTAGAAGATAGTTCCCAAGAATTTTCCCATAAATTCTTTGAAGCCGATGTAGATATAAATTATATAGATGTAGATAGAGTTACAGATATGGCTACAGATACTGATATGGATATGGTGACAGCGAAGGATATAGATGTAGACAGAGACATAGATAAAGATGATGGAGAACAGCATGGCATCTGTCCTATACCACGATTCTTGGACTAGTTTAGGGACTTGCTGAAGAGATGGAATAAAGGCTGAAGGTGCTATTTTCCTAAAAGACTATGCTTCAGACCGCAAAATATCAGAAAAGTAGAAATAAATTATCCTCATCACATTTCTGAAACCTTGACAAGTATATGGGTCATCTGATGAAGTCATCTAATGAAGATGGGAGTGGCCCTATTTATTGAGTTTATGAAGCAAAGTCATACAGGTCATACAGACCCAAGGAGGGCTCAGCCCAGACAGGCTGGTCCTTGAATGGACTCCAAAAAAGATGTGGTACACAGAGGGAATATTAAATAATACACAAATGATTTCTCTTAGAAGGTCAACAGAAAGTTGGTTTATATCAGTCTTTCCAACCTGTTGTATCATGTCATCACCTCTGAAATCAACTCCTTCTCCTCCCTCAGAACTCTCCCTCCTATCTTGTTATCGTTAATCAGTTCTGACTCATAGCAACCCTGGGTACAACAGAACAAAGCACTGCCTAACCCTGAAACAATCTCACAATTGTTGTCATCTTTGAGCCCATAGTTGTAGTCACCGTGTCAATCCATCTCATTGAGTGTCTTCCTGTTCTTTATTGTTCTTCCTCTTTTTACTGACTTACTATCTTAGTGATTCACAGTGTTATCTCACAGCACTTGTGAAACAACTTTCTATAGGCTGGCAAAGCACAAATCTTTGATCAGTCATAAGCCTGGAGGAGTCTCCTCACTCACATGATGGCAGTGTGTGATGAACCCAATTCGATTGGTCAGAAAACTCAGTTGCAAAACGAAACTAAAAATGGAGAAGACAGGAAACAGAAGCCACTGCCATAAAGTCAATTCTAACCCATCGTGACTCTATACACGGTTTCCAAGGCTATGTGCCTCAATAGGAGCAGATAGCCTCAATTTTATCCCAAAGAGACTAGAAGGTTTAAACCACTGACCTTGTAGTTAGCAGTCCTTGGTTGCAGGGAAAAACAAACCCATATCACAAGGTGGTAGAAGTTCGAAGAATTCAAGTACAGATGTAGAAGAGCCTGTTGCAGGATGCAGAGCAATGGAGAGACTTTTATTAAAGTAGTCCTATAAATTGGACACAGACCACAACCCCAAGGAAACTAAGGGTAGTGACTTGAGTCACACCTTGTAGTAAGAAGCCAACCCAAGATTCATGTCCCTCCTGCCCTGTTTCAGTAGCACAATGGACAACTTATTTTAAGATGGAACCCTATCTATAGTCAGAGAGGCTATGGATTGTGATCTAACAACTCTATCCTGATAGGTATTAACAATAACTATCCTGTAGAGTAAGCAGTAGAGTTCAGTAGTAGCATTTCCATCTTCCATGCAGAAGACCTGACTGGATGTGATTCCCAGCCCATATGCCTAATGCGTTGAGTGTTGATACAGGTCTCTGTAGCCAATTTAATAGACAGGGAAGAAAGACTTATGATCTGCTCCAGAAAATCCACTGGATCTACATGATCTGGTCTGTAATCCATCATGGTTCAGGACTAGAAGACCAATTCTGGAAGACAGGTAAGCTTGTAAGCTCTGGAATTCCTGCTTAAGTAGTTTCTGCCTGCAAAATTCAACTTGAACTTTTTTCAACCTAGAAACTCTGGAAGCCCAGGGCCATTTAAGCTAACATAATTCTCTTTCCAAATCCCCACATTAGAGAGATGTTGATGACAGAACCCTTGCTATAACTGGGCCTCTGGAACATGTGCTCCCAGATTTGTTTGGCCTACCATTCCCCTTTTAGAAAAAAGATATCACTCAACTCCCCTTGGAAATGAAAAGCTTTTAGACTATCACTCAAAATCCAGGATAAAGTGTAGGTATCTGCTTTTGTAGCGCCTTGGATCATTTCTGCATCCTCTAGTGGGTAGTATTGCCCAATTTGTGAGATATTGCTCTGAAATAAGAAGAAACGTAGACTAGTTGCCTACTTTATCACCCTAAGGGTGGGTTCCCCAAATACTTCTTGGACTGATGTAATTGCAACCTTTCAGCATCTAAAATTGCTGTTTGTTTTTGGTCACCTGTCTTACCATCCATCCACTCCTATTATTACAAAGGGAGTGTCAACAATAAGGAGAATCCTTCACTGCCACCAAGACCAAGATTTGACCTGATTGGAATGAGACTCCTTCATTGATTTACCTCCAGCATAAGGTAGCTTTCTACCACTGCGATGCAGTGAAATTGCTTAAATGTGGATCCTTTTATCCATTTGGCTACCACTGTCACCACACAGTTGCTGTTAGGTACCATCAGGACAATGCTGACCCAGAATAACCCTCTGTGCAGAAGAACCCAACCCTGACTGGACCTGCACCATCCTCACCATTGTTCTCATCTGTGAGCCCATTCTTGTAGCCACTGTGTTGATCGATTCTTGATGGTCTTCCTCTTTTTTTCACTGCCCCCCCACCCCATTTTACCAAGCGTGATGTCCTTCTCCAGGGACATCCAAAGTATGTGAGACTAAGTCCTCTCTCCTCAGTTCGAAGGAGCACTTTGGCTGTCTTTCTTCTAAGACAGACTTGTTTGCTCTTTTGGAAGTCCATGGTACTTTCTGTCTTCTTCACTAGCACTGTGGTTCAAGAGCATCAGTTGTTCTTCACGCTTTGTTAATCCATGCCCAACACTCACGTGCATATGAGGCTATCAAAAATGGGATTCAGGACAGGTCACCCTCTTAAGATCGAGATTGAGAGTAGCCATACCAGGAGGGTCAGAAGAAGGTGAGGGGAGATAGGGGGAACTGGTCACAATGATCTATCTGTAACCCCTCCCTGGGGGATGGACAAGCGAAAAGTGGGGAATGGAGACATGAAAAAGTAATAATAATTTATAAATTGTGAAGGTTCATGAGAGTGGGAGGGTGGGGAAGAGGGGAAATTAAAAAAGAGAGCAAGAGAGAAGTTGATACTAAGGACTCAAGTAGAAAGAAAATGTTCTGAAAATGATCATGGCAACAAATGTATAAATGTGCTTGATACAATGAATAGATGTATGGATTGTGATAAGAGTTGTATGAGCCCTGAATAAAATGATTTCCTTTTTAAAATTTGTCGTGGCTTGGATCAGGTGCAATTTAGTCCTCAAGGTAAGATCCTATCTTTCCCCCACCCCAAAACTTTTTATTGGGAAGTAGTACAGAAATATCATTCCACAGTTCAATCATACCAAGCCATATTGTCCAATTATTACCACAAGCAGCTTTGAAACATTTTTTTTCATTGAACTAACTAATACTGTTTCAGTGTAATCCCCTCCTCAACCTCAGGCAATCCTTATTCTATTTACTGTCTATAGGTTCATCAATCCTGGGTTTTATATAGCCCAAACCAGAAAGATATATAACAGATATTCAAGGACTGATAAAATATACTACCTCCACTGATAAAATACATCAGAGCCAAACCCCAATATGAATTTTTAAAACAAGAAGAGGAAAAATGAAAAATAAATGGCACCAAAAATGTTGAAAGCCAGAACAGACTCAATGTGTTTGTGAAGTGGGAAAGGTTTTAACCTTTCAGGTCCAGGCTATCATTTTGATCTCCTATAGTCATCTTTCCAATGTACTCTGTTTTGAAACCAGTTTATTCCTTCCCCTCCATTATGTAAAGAGGAGAATCATCCGAGGTTTATTTCCTGTATAGATCTCACAAATGTATGTTGGGCGATCACTGTCAAACATAGCCTTCTGCAAACCTGAATCTTCCTATTTAGACCTGATACTCTTTCCTTCTTTGGCTTCAGATTCTATGATTTGCCATCCCATGGTCACAGATGTTGGTGTGCTTCTTCCATGTGTACCTAGTAAGACATCTCAATTAGATGGCTGCTTGTTTGGAACAAGTCTTTAAGACCTCAGATGCTATTTTATCTGAAGTTGGGCACCATCTAATTTCATCACTACACTTTGCTATAACACCCATACCAGCTGTTTCCTTCCTGAGGGCAAGTATGGAGAAGGGCCATGATATAAGAATGAGTTGTTCTTAAATTGGCATTAGAATTCAATGTGAGCCCCAAACCCATTCCTGGATCTGTCTTTTTTTTTCCTTTAAAAATCTGCCTTTGGCTCCCTTTAGATGGTCTTAGCAATCATCTCCCCCCAATCCTTGATTTTTAATACTTTAAAGAAGTTTTATGCAGCAGATTTACCCAAGCAAATAGGCTGTGTGCCACCCTAGTAGAGGGAAGTGTTAGTTGACATCCTACAGTTTATATAAGAATGAGTCATTTCTGAAGCAGGAACAGAGAGAATCCCAGGATCATCAAGGAAGAAAAGCCACCAATGGGGTATGTCAGGAACCCCTCCCTGCCTGACGGGGCAGATGCAGCAGAGGCCATACCACCCTGATCCCAGATGAACCAGAGAAGAGGAGCTGCAGCACTAAGATCAGAAACTACAAGGTGGTGAGACAGAGCTATGGCTGGGCTTCCCAGACCATGGAGCAAGGCAGAGGCCAAGGGACCATGTGACTGGCAGAGTGATGCCCTGAGAGCTGTGGCTAGCTGGAATGAGACACTGCTGTGATCTAAAGACTGAATCCTTAGTGTTTTCTGATCCCTACTTGCAGTGACCTGTTGACTTCCCCAGTGAAGCTCCATAAGTGCAAGTCTGTGAATTCTTTGTGGCCCTTGCAATGGATTATCAAACCCAACAGAGAAGTGAATTGCTGTGGGTGACCGGTAGGGTGGCATAAGAGAAGGATGAAGGATGGGGCAGGTCTGACCTCTGCCATATGGCAGCTACTTCTCCACAGTGTAGCCAAAGGAGGTCAGATGTCAGCTCCATGTCATTTTCTCAAACAGTATCTGTCAGTTTATCAGACTGTTGACTTTCAGGTTGCTATGATACTGGAAGCTTCACCAATGGTCTATTAAGTGCCAGCAGGGCCAGCCATGGTAGGCAGGTTTCAATGGAGCTTCTAGACTATGAGAGACTTGGAAAAGCAGTCTAGTGATCTACTTCTGAAAATTAACTAAAGAGAACACATTCCACACATCACCAGGAGGAGGACATCATGTTTGGGGAAGCAGAGGACAAAAAGGATAAGGGATACGCTCAGTGAAATGGATTGACACCATAGATACAAGGAAGCTTTTGAACGTGCTGGCAATTGGAAAGATGAAAGGACCAATGTTTAGTTCTGTTGCACATGAGTCATGTCAACTCAAATACAACTATCAATCAATCAATCTATCATCTATCAATTAATAAAATAGCTTATAAATGTAGTCAATAATGCAAGAATATTAACAAACTCAAAACAATCCCAGCTTAACCTTGAGGGAAACCCCCGGAAAGGTCGGTGTTCAATGGAAAGGGACCCAGAATCACTATGTATTTAGTATCTCGATGTCCCCATTGCAATGATATGATAGGTTTCACTCTGTTAGACAGGGATATGTACTTGGAAGAATTGATCCAGGAAGTTTCCCCCTGGAACAAATCCTCAGACTTTGGATAAACAAAGTTCATTCAAATGGGAGATCAGACTGTGTAGGTTTCACAAATCACAGGTTGCCATTCATGATCGAACTATACTTGCATAGACTGCTCATATGACAGTGTCTGGAGTGCCATGTCATTGGAAAAATTCTTGATGTTATCAGCATAATCACCTCTGTGCAATACTCCAGGGGGAGGGTTGACAATATTTTCCTATTTTTCTATGGGTTTTGTTTTCCAGCCTTTTGTTTTTGTTTGCACGAGATGAGTTTTTTCTTTATTTGTTTGCTGGTTGGTTGGTTGCTGTTGTTGGTGTAGAGTGTCTTACGGGATTTTGATTTTGTCATAATACAACTGCCAAAGTAATCCTGAGTCGTGAATATCCGAGGGACAAGCAGATGGATCCTTGGCTCCCACTTTACTCTAGCCCAATTCAAGAGCAGTTAGTTCTGATTACATGGCCTTGCTCAATACTCGCCTTCATGAATTGATCACTGAAGAAAAGAGTGTGTGGCAGTCACTGACCTGTGTCAATTTGAGAACTAGGTGTGTAAGGGTGGAGTCTAGCCTGTCAATCTGGAGATAGCCAATGAGGCCTCTGTGTGGGCATAGCTTTCTCCGGAGAATTCTGGGAAGCCTCACGGTATTTCCCAATTGGAAGTGAGAGACTTGACTCAGTTCCTTGGAGACACACTACTGACAAGATGAGATGACAGCATGCTGATAGATCCTGATTCCTGGAACCTGGAGGAGCTGGAAGAGAAGCCACAAGGTCTTGCCCCAACGGAACCAAACCTCTGGGACCAGAGATGCCACGGAGAGACCTCTTCCAGTGCAGAGATGCTTTTACCACCAATGGATACTGCTGATGGACCCTGAGCCCTGGAAATGAGGAGCCATGGGGAGACCCCTGCCAGTGCCAGGATGCTTCTACTACCACTGAATACACAAGACTCTGCACCCACTGGCCTATGATTGTCCTGGTGTCATTGCACATACTTTGTGAGTCAGAAGGAGACTTTATAGACTGGTGTCAGACTTATGAGCTGATATCAGACATATGACGTTGGACTGGACTGGGTTGGGATGCTTTCTCAATGTTCCATTCCTTTTGTATATAAACCTTTCCCTTATATCCATATGCATGCTTATGAATTTATTTCTCTAGTCTACCCAGACTAACACAAGTGCTATAGCAACCTGTGGTGAAGAAAGCAGATGGTGCCTGGATATTAATTGGAGTAGTGCCTGAGATCTTAAAAGTTTATATTCAAACAAGCAACCATCTAAATAAAGAATCAACTAAATACACATGGAAGAAGCACACCAGTTCATGTGACCCAAATATAATAATAACAAAAGCCAAACATAATGAAAGGGAATTTCTCAGCATTTACATTGTGAGCACTCAATTTGTAGAAGGCTGTAGAGGACAGTGGGAGCCTCAAACCCATCTACTGAGTATCTAGTCACATTGATCCTCTGGCAGATCCCCTCTAGTCACAGGCGAGAGTCTTCAGCAACATTACTATCAGACAGAGGTCATTGTAAACTTGATTATGCTGGATTGAACTTGACAAATGGTCAGTTGACCTCCCTGTTAACCCAACCTGAATTTGTTCTAGGTACAAGTCTTTCTTATTTGTTCTATGGTAAAAATGTCTCCCCTGGCTTTTTATTATTGACATTGGTTTTTCTTTCTTACTCATTTTTGTATTTTCACATTTTCATTATTATTATTAATATTTTATCCTGCTCACTTTATTTTGGTTTTGATTTTTATTGCTTCTGTTGGATTCCACAGTCTGTGAAGTACAGACAGAGTGCTTCATTGTAAATGAAGATACATAGAGATAATAATTGATGTAATGATTTATAGGGGGTGTGGGGTAGGGCTGGGTTATAGGGAGGGTGAAGGGATTTGGGGAAAAACAATGAATGTGGAAGTGGAGAGAGAGAGAGTGATTGTGATTGTGATTATACAACTCATTTTAAAAGAGAGTTAACCATGGAAGCATATGATATGTGAATACTATATCAAGAGAACCACAAAAAAAAGTAAGAGAGAAAGAAAGAAAGAAGTCACACTTGGCCAAGGACTACCATAGGTGAAGAGGAAGGCGTTATTGCATACGGGATATGGAGTCTATGTCAATGGTGATAGGGTAATTTGGAAAAGGATACCTAGAATGAACATGGTGACAATTGTTTCTTTTTAAAAAGACAAAGCATTAAAAACCATCCCCAGCCTGCAGTTTTGTCATCCTGTTTTCAACCCCTGCCCACCCATTTTCCTCTTGCCTTAAATGCACAGTGAGCACTTGTTGCATCCAGGAACTGTGCAACGAGGGTCCTTTTGAAATTTGAAAGGGGATGTTGAGTTTCTTCTTCATTAACTGCCATTGCATTCTGTCCAGGGTCGACGTGAAGGTCCATGCCAGTGTAAGCTTGTGAAACAAGCCAGCCAAATGACCCATGAGAAGTTCATGAAGCTGAGTGAGGGCTGCGTGTGCTTTGTCTTACATTGATGCATAGATGCCATGTCATCAAAGGCACTTATCTTAAGAGTAGAGTTACATGCATGTTGACCAGTGACACTTCTCTGTAACCCACACTTCTCTCAAGATGTAAAACATTCCCATCACCCCTAAGGCTTCCTTGACCCCTCTGAGTCCACGTTCACCTTGGATTTATCTTTAGATTTCTAATTAATGTTTACATTTCAACCAATATATGCTTTGAATACTTAAGTCAGTGATCCTAGTAGGGTTGTATACTTTAAGTTTTTGTTTTGCTTGTGGAGAACTTGAGCAGTACTTCCTTTGGACATTCTAAATGATCATTTCATTAACTGCTAATGGGTTTCTCTTCTTAGAGAAAAAATAAAAATAAAATTGAGCTACTGGAGATTTAGAAGGGCATCATCTTTCTCCTTTGACAGACATTTAAGGAATGTCTCTCAACTGGCCTTCATAACTCTACCAACTCATAAAGAAGTAGATAAACTTGGTTCCTGCAGAGATCCATGTCTGGGGTCTGCCTTCCTCTGACATGACATGTGAAAAAAAGTGAGCACTGAGAAGTCAATTCTCTATGGGTATCTCCCATTTCGGTGTGTCTTCCAAACAGACACAGACAGGTGGTTTTCTTTTTCCTCCAGAATTATCTTTTCAAGTCTATTTGCACAGTGAGCAACCTTAGAAGAGATAATGCCTTCCTCCCAAGCAAGGGCAGATTTATCTAGTACATTAAAGACAATGTCTCCCTCTGGGGCAAAAAGCCAAACCATTGACATCTTTTTAGAAAAGATTCAAGTTCCCTAAAGTGGGATTCATCTCCTGCAATATGCACCACTCTGTGTGCAGGCATCATGGGGTCCTCTGCCTAGTGTTAGTTACCTTTGAATCAACTGCATCATGATGAACTGACCCATATCCCTGGGTCTTGTGCTAGTCCTGGTGGTACAGAGGTTGTGGGTTGGGCTGTGAAACACAAGATCAGGAGTTTGAAACCAATGCTGCTCCTGGGGGAGAAAGACTAGTCTTTCTGCTCCCATTAAGAAAAAAATGGGCTGAGCCCCAGTGGCGTAGTGGTTGTGCGCGGGACTGCGGCCCACTGGGACGGAGGTTCAGTTCCAGCAGTGGGACTGGGCCTCCTACTCCCACCACCGGAGAGCAGTGATGTCCCTCCCAAAAAAACAAAACAAACAAAAAAAAAAAAGAAAAAAATGGGAAACACAAACAAAAAGAAAAAAATGAGACTGTAGTTACAGAGGAGGGGGGAACTCGGGGTGGTGGTAGAGAAATGTGAGGTGGGGAGGAGGGGGAAAGGAGGTGGTGTTGACCAACCGAGGGACAATGGAACAAGTGATTCAAAACCAGTGACAAGCTGGGTGTAAGAGACCTGATAGGGATTGAATAGGAGTAATGTAACAGAGAGAAAATACTGAAACCCAAAGGGAGGCTGAGCATGATAGTGGGACAAGAGGAAAGAACTGGGGAGCAAAAGGCATTTATAGAGGTCAAAATACAGGAATGTACATAGGTGAATATATTTATATATGATGATGGAGAAATAGATCTACATGCATATACTTATAGGATGAGTATTAAGACAGCAGCAGGGCACTGGACCTTCACTCGAGTACTTCCTCAATGCAAGAACACTTTGTTCTATTAAATTGACATGCCACAATGTTCATCTTCCTGACATCATAAATGAAGACAAATGTGTGCATAAGCAAAAGTGAGTAAGAAAGCTGATGGTGCCTGGCTATCAAAAGATATAGAGTCAGGGGTCTTAAGGACTTGAAAGTAAACAAGCAGCCATCTAGCTCAGAAGCAATAAAACTCACATGGAAAAAGCACACTAGCTTATGTAACCATGAGGTGTCAAAGGGATCAGTTATCAGGCTTCAAGAACTAAAACTCATATCATTGCGTGCCCACTCCTGATATGCTTGCTGATGACAAAAGTGTGCATAAGCAAAGATGATGAAGAAAGCTGATGGTGCCCAGCTATCAAAAGATATAGCATCTGGGGCCTTGAAGGCTTAAAGGTAGACAAGCGGCCATCTAGCTCAGAAGCAATAAAGCCCACGTGGAAGAAGCACACCAGCTTGTGTGACCACGAGGTGTTGAAGGAATCAGGCATCAAAGAACTAAAAATTATATAATTATAAATGAGAGGAAGTATAGATTGGGGGTTCAAGGCCCATCAATAGGTAAAATGACAGCCCCTTACAGAGGGCTTGTAGGGAGGAGATGAGCCAGTGAAGGTACAGTGTAGCAACAATGAAATATGCTACTTTCCTCTAATTCTTAAATGCTTCCTCCCACCCACTATCATGATTCCAATTTTTACCTTACAACTCCAACTAGACCAGGGGATGTACACTGGTATGGATAGAAGCCAGAAACTTGGGGAATCCAGGACAGATGATTCCTTTAGGACCAGCGGTGAGAGTGGTGATACCAGGAGGGTGGAGTAGAAAGGGGGAACCAATTGTAGGAATCTACACATAACCTCCTCCCTGGGGTACACACAACAGGGAAGTGAGTGAAGGGACACATCAGACTGTGTACGATATGACAAAATAATGATAACTTATAAATTATTTATAGTTCATGGGAGAGGGGGATAGGGGAAGGAGGGGAAATATGGGGAGTTGATACCGGGTGTCTAAGTGGAAAGATATATCAAGAATGATGATGGCAACAAATGTGCAAATGTGGCCTGCATACAATTGATGTATGTATTGGTCATGATAAGCGTAGGAGGAGACCCCAACAAAATGATTTTTAAAAAACAGTTCCAGTCTTGGAAATCTAGAAGAGCAGTTCTACCCTGTCTTATCAGGTCACCGTGAGCTGGAATTGACTCACTGTCAGTGAACTTGGTTAGGATTTCGTGCTGTCTTCATGATTGGTGGATGTTTTGGTGCATCCACTATGCATTCTGAGTGTTCATCTTCCAGACAACAGTGTGCTGAGATCCAGAGGATTTTCATTAGTTGATTTTTGGAAATCAATCAATCACCAGGCCTTTAGTCTAGCCTGTATCAGTATAGAAGCTCTACTGAAACCTGTCCTCCCTGGAATTTGGATATGCAGAACAGCTTCTAGATTCTGAACAGCACACAAACCACCACAGGATGACAAACGTGATAGATAGGCAGTGACTCTGGGAACTGGAACTCAAGAAGCAAACAAGCAAAAAATCACTCTGGCTACTGCTTCTTCTATGAGAAATGAACTCTTCTTTTTTTCTGACCTAGTTGTCCCTTGCCTCCTGCCAGGCCTCATGAAGCCATCACAGGTTATCGTGTTAGGTTGCAAGTAGGGTCTAATCTTAGCAATTTCACAGTTTTCTCAGCTACAAGCGAAAACTGTGTCACAATTCTATTCTAACAGTTTGCAAAAGAGGCTGACTCACAGGTCAAAAACATTCATTCTGGGTTCACGTCCCAGCACAGATAGAAGTACTCTTTCTTCCAAAGTAGAAAGAAGTGAACACTTGGCTGCTGTGAGAATCAACAGGTGAGTTGTAATTGCCCCTGTTTGAGTTTCTCGTCACCATCGTGTTCTGCATCTGGGAGTTGGTCTGAACTGACACCCGCTTCACCTGGGTCCAGCAGTCTTTTTCCTTTCTGGGGTCTCTCTCCTGACAAGAGCGTCAGTAGCTTTGTGTTCATGGAAGAAATGCTGGACTGAGACCAACAGCAGATGCCACTTTGAGGAAGAGGCGTTTGGTGCTAACAATGAATGATGGTGTTAACAATGAATATTGATACACCATGGACTTCCAGGAGAATGAATGAAATGTCTTAGACGAAATACAGCCAGAATGTTTCTCAGAAGAGAAGATAGTGAGAATTCTTTACAGATACAATAGTGTACCACCTCTCCCACCCAACAGGATTTTTTTCAAAGTTATCTTTAATTTTTTTTAACAAAATGACCTTGTCATATTCCAATTACTCTCTATTACACTTAATACATTTTTCAAATCTGCGATTCCATTCCTGGAAACATTTTCAAACTCATATGGCTGATAGCGCTCTCCTTGTTTTTTTCTTTACCTTTTTTTTTTTTTTACATCATTAAAATGCTGTGCTATCAAGTCTCTTTTCATTCATGGAAACAAAAAGAAGTCGTACAGAGTGAGCTTCGGTGAGTAAGGTGCGTGGGGCAAGAGAGACATGCTATTTCCCCCCAAAACTGGTGCACTGGGATGACTGCCTGAGTAGATGCATTGTCACAGTGGTCAAAACAGCCCCCTGTCGACCACAAGTCAGGCCTCTTTTGTCACACGCTGTTACACAATCTTTGCAGAACCTGTAGCTAGAAAGCTTGATTATCTGTTTGACCTGGAGCAATGAACTCCAGATACACTATGACTCAACGTTTTCATCTATTTGAGAAGTTGACAGACATCCAGAATGAAGTTTGTCATCAATAAGCATTTCACTTCTTTTGAAACAAGAAAATCACTTGTACGCTTGAGTTTTTCCCATAGCGCTGTCCTTCTAAGTTGTGTTCAACATCGCAACAGTTTCTGCAGCATTTTCCCCAAACAGGAAGCAAAATTTTACAGCTGCAAACTGTTCTCACATATTGACCATCACCAAAAGCAAGGTTTGAGCAAAACTGCTTTAAAAAACGTCATTGTAAGCAGATAGAAATTTCCCAGGTGATGCCACTGGATACACTAACAGCGAGTTGTTTGATGTTCAACTGGTTGAAAAAAAAAACGCATACCGTGAAAGCTCTGCCCACTGAAGATCTTTTTCAATTTTTCTTTTTATTTTGATACCCCCTTTCACTTTGCACATATCATCCGAAGGAACCAGTCTTTGGAGAAGGACATCATGCTTGGCAAGTTAGAGGATCAACAAAAGAGAAGAACAATCTAAAATAACATAGGTTGATACAGTAGTTATAATAATTGGTACATAGATTTGCTGTGAGATGGAACTCTTTCCATAGACCCTAACAACTAAAATAATTCCATACTATAATTTAATGATCTACCTTCCTTTTGACTGCTTTGTGCAGAGGTGCATCTTCCTACTTGACCCATTGAGTCTATTGAACACTTGGCATCTCCAACTCAGTTATTGCCTTGTTCTCAAGGTTGATATCCAAAATATTTGACATTCCTTACTTCAAGATTGGAGCAGACATTGACATAATGAAAATGACTTCTCGTGGACATAAAATGCTATGCCAAATATGTTAAGCCAGGCTGACAAGATGAACTCATACATGTGTCAGAGAGAGTTTTATATCAAGAAACAATTATTTATCAAGAAAGCTTCCAAGCCCAGTCAAACTCAAGTCTATGTGCAATACTAGTCCATAAGCCACCCTTCAGATTCACGTAGTCACATGCAATGACACAGACTGCAGGAAGATAACAGGCTGGTGAGTGTAGTCTCATGGATCCAAGTTGGGTGGAAAGATGGCAGGGCTCTGCAAGTTTCAGGGTTAGTCACAGACAGTTCAAGGCAGGAAGGTGAAGAAGGAGAGGCAGAGTGTAGCAAGGCCACACTCTGAGTGAGAGTGCTTTTGGCTGAGACCTGATTGACAGGTTTGACTCCACCACTTCCCAAAAGTGTGTCGTTGACTAAAATTGTCTCATTACCACACCAAGCTTCAGGATTTCTGTTACTCATCCTCCAGTGCTTATGGCCTATAGCTTAAGGGAGAAGCCAGAATCACCGGAGCAAGGGAAGGGGAGTCTCAGGGGACTTGAGGCAGTTAATATGAAAATGTATCAATGAGGTATAACAATCTAAACCCAATTGTGCCACATTTATCTCATTTTCTCTTTGTTTATGTAGTCTCTTCCCATTTGTATTGGAAAGTTTGAGATTGAAAAGAAAATCTTTTACTTTGCGACCAGTCATGGGTAAAGCATTAGGGTCATCTTTAGGACAATGACATTTTTTCCCCCACAAAGTGATTCAGAAGATGCTACATTGGAGAAAATATGTATGTGTAGAGATGAGTCGTACTTGACTTAGAAAACTAGAATTTAAGCTTGACCTTTCCCATATCCAGTCCCTTTGAGATCAGGGCCCTTGTGGGCAAATCTTTTCACTGGCTCCCATTTCTGAACATCAGGGAAGTTAAAATCCTACTAATGATGCCTCCTTAATACAGATTGGGAATTGCGGCAAGTTCCTTGTTATTTTTAAAATTCAGTAAAGAAAATGAAATTATGACCGTCTACTAGCCATGATCACATTCTACTCCCTTGTTCTGCATCTGTGTTGGTGGGAGTGGTATTTGAGAATTCGAGGAGAGGGTGTGTATCAAACATAAGCCTGGTATAGATGATTGAGACCAAGAAGACATTTTTATAGTATAATGCCATGCTATTATTGAAAGAGCATAACTTCCATTATAAAATATCTCCTTTGGGTATATTATACATTTTGCAGAGCTGACCTAAGGCTTTTGTCATATATATATATATATATATATATATATATATATATCTCCCAACTTTCATATCTATCCCAACTTTCTCAATTACTTTGCTTCTAAGAAGAAATATGCTTCGGTTATCTATTATGTTACAAACCGCCCCAAAGTCAGTGTCCTCTACGTGTTGTTTGTTGTTAGGTACCATCCCATCTAGTCAGTCCCAACCCATAGAGACCCCACGTACAACTGAGTGAAATGCTGCCCCATGCTGCTTCATCCTCACAATTGCTGCGATGCCAGAGCCCATTGTTGTAGCCATTGTGTCAGATCATCTTGTTGAGGGTCTTCCTCTTTTTCCCTAGCCCTGGCTCTTTACCAAGCTTGATGCGTTTCTCCAGAGACTGGTCTTTCCTGAGAACATGTCCAAAGTATGTGAGACAACGTTTTGTCAACCTGGCCTCTAAGGAACACTCTGGACTTCTTTCAAGACAGATCAGTTTGTCCTTTTTAGTAGTCCTCGGTATTTTCAATATTCTTTGCCAGCACCACAATTCAAAGGTAGACTCCGTCTGAAGCTGTTTATCTGCACACAGTTCTGAGAGAGAATTGGGCTTAGCTTGGGAATTCTTTAACTGCTCTTGTTAGTGTTCATTCATGCAGATCGTCCATGACGGCCTCATTCATATTCAGGTTGTCAGTTAGGGCTTTGGCCAGGCTTCCTCGATTCTCTTTCATGTGGCTATCCAGCAGGATATCCAGGTTTCTAACATGGCAGAGCAAGACCTAAATGCACCAACATGGATCAATTTTTTCTTCGCATCACATTTGCTAATGTCCCTTTGGCCAGAGCAAGTTCCATGATTAAACCCAGAGTCATTTTGAGAGTGGACTACATAGGATGGATTGCAGCATTAGTATAATGTAATGCCATTTACCATAGACTCTGTGATAGTTACATTATCTTCTGTCAACTTGAGGGTATTAATAGTGAAGGGGTGAAGTCTAGCCTGTCAATCAGTTTCCAGCCTGATCATGCCTCCATGTGGGCGTAGTCTTTTCATGAGGATCCTGAGAAATTCTTTTTTCTCTGATTCACCTTCCTACTTAGGGACCATACTCAGAAACCTGGAGGACTCACATGAGACCCAAACCAGTGCTGGGATTCCACCACCACAGGATCCACAAGACTGCACTCACCAGCCTAAGATCTTCCTGCATTTTGCATCATTGCATATGACTATGTGAGTCTGAAGAAGGATTTATGGACTAGCTTTAGACTGAATGGCTGCAGCAATCATGTACTCTGGTGCCAATTTGATTAAGAGTTTAGGGGTGGAGTCTAGTCTGTCAATCTGGAGATAGCCAATGAGACCTCTGTATGGGCATGGCTTTCTCTTGGGAATTCTCAGAAATCTCATAGTAGTTTTCCCTCTTGGAGGTACTCTACTGACAAGAGACAAGACTCAGTTCTTGGGAGACATTGTAGCTGACAAGACAGAAGGTTGGCTCACCGCGAGACATCTTGGAGGAAGAGCCACATGGGCTTACCCTGATGGAACCAGACTTCTGAGGCCGGAGAAACCACATGGACTCCTATCGGTGCTAAGATGCTTGAGAGGCTACAGAGAGGTCCCTGCCAGTACGGAGATGCTTTTACCACCATGGATACACAAGACTCTGCACCCACTGGCCTGTGATTTTCCTGGCATCATTGCATGTGCTTCGTGAGTCTGAGGAGGACTTTATGGACTGGCATCAGATATATGGGCTAATATCAGACTTGTGGACTTGGACTAGATTGGGTTGGGGTGCTTTCTCCATGTTCCAGTCCTCTTGAATATAAACCTCTCCCTTAGAAACATATGCGTGTTTATGAATTTGTTTCTCTAGTCTACCCGGACTCACACAATGGCTAATATTGGACTTAGGGATTTGATCTGGCCTGGGCTGGGTGTTTTCTCAATATACCATTACTCTTTGAGATAATGGTCTCTTTGACACACATATGAGGGTCCTTGGATTGGTTTCTCTAGTCAACCTGGTCTAACATGGGCTACATGATCCCTAAACGGTTTTTCAGGCACAGCATTCCTGTGGACATGTTCTCTGGCTTTAGAGCCTCACTTTTAGGAACAATTCTGGAGCATAGTAGCCTGTAGATGCCTCACAATTGTCACAGCCACGAAAGGGGGATGGTCTTTGTCACTCACCGCACAGTTCTTTTGTGCATATTGACTTTTAAAAAAGCTCTTTGGCCCTTTATGAAGGCAGTAGGCCCTCATTTTTGTTAGGTACAACTTATACAAAACTGTAGGGAAGAGAAGCTCATGAAGCAATAGGATCTGAATCTTATTGCACAGTCCACAAGCAGGAGTCTGGTGGGAAAAAAAAAAGTGTATGGACCCTGGTGGGTGTTGAGGAAGCATTTGCAGTCCAATCCCTACCCAAGGTACATTCATGATTACTGAAATCACTGATTGTATCTTCTCTTTTATAAAAGTAAATGGATCCCTGCCTGAGTCTGTATGAACCCCATGGTTAGTCGCAGATGGTACCTTTGTGATCCAACAGGTGCTCCTTGACTGAACTATTCTAAGGCTTTCTTTCAAGTCTTTTAGTCTAAGCTCTGTTGTAATCAGCTCAACATCAGAGCAAGACACAGCTTTCACTGACACATGGGTGGTGATGACAAATGAGGGGCATTTGGACGGGGAGACTTGCACCCCGTCTCACACCCGGAGTGTGAGGATTTCTACCACTGAACCATTTTTGACCTCTCTAGTCAGGAATAGTCTCAAGGAGGGGTAAAGGTGTGTTCTTACTTTTTATTTGATCTAATTTTGGCTAGCTTAACATTTTACCAGGGGTATATGATACATTTATAAGCTTAAAAAAAAACCCTTAAGAACCCGACAGAGAGTGTTATATCTTACAGCAAAGATCACCCTTTATGTGAGACAAGAAGCTGGAACCCCAGCCGGGATCTGGAATACCATGGTGCCAACCCTCATCCTTTTCCTTGGCCACCCCCATTCCTTTGGTCTCAAGAACTTTACTCTTCATTTTAAAACCTAAGAATTTAAAACACCTAAGAATGCTACTCTTCATTTTAAAACCACTTGCCATAGCTGATGTCTTCCTGGTGGCATTGCTTATTTAACAATCTCTGTCAGAATTGACTAGATGGCAATGATTTTGGTTGCTTTTAAGAGTAGGGTGGCTTAACGTGTTCTATAAAATCAGCACACCCTTTACATAAGATGCCAAATATGAGAAGGAAAGTTTCCTAGATAATTTATTTCTTGAAGCATAAAACTTTCACAAGATTTAACTTGAGGTTTCCCGATAACATATCAATTTCATGATCAGCATTAAATGTTCCCTTAGTAAATGAGGTAATTAGTTCATAGGAGTGAGGAAACTCTCCCTATCCTAGATGCTTTGGGAGAAGGCCACGTGTTCTCGAAATAGCATTTCAACAAAGGTGGCCGATGTGCACACTAAAGAGAAAAATACATGTGTTGCACCAAACTAACCAGACATGTCACCACAAAGTCCATTCTGACTCATGGTGACACTCTGGATGAGAGGGGAGAACAGCTTCCTGGGGTTTTCTTGACTTGAAGAATGCTTCCAGGCCTTTCTTGAGTAATTAAAGGCAAGCCATCACTCACCAGGGACCTTCAGAGGATGATTTAGTGCAGAGACAATCCTGTCTGAGAAGGTAAACAAAAAGGGTGGAAAAGACTGAGAATTCATTTCAAGGGTGTGGGAGATACAGCCAGCATTGGCTTCCAGGTAGGTTCGATATGAGTCAGAACTTGAAGGGATGGATAAAACTTCTGAATGGCAGATGCTCTTCACTATTTTAACAAAGGTACTTGGAGTAGGCTCTCACACTAGCCTCCCTTGGCCTAGTCTCCGCTTCCTCATTACAGTTTGCTCCAAGTCCCCAGTGGATTTGAGCAGAGCAAAAAGCAAACCAAGAAGAAGGAAACAAAAGACACCACTGAACCACCCTGAGGAGGCAGGGACTTAGCAAATGATTCTTTTCCCAAGACATTGACCCAAATGGAAATATTGTAGCCTTAAAAAAATTACTCAATGTCTTAAGGGGAAGCGATTTTGCATAATTATTTAGAACTTGACTGGAGTGCATAAGACTTTGTTATTGCCTTTGATCTATTTTTAAAATGGCATTTCTATTTTTGCGATCTAATTGGAAGAATTGGAGAGGTCAAAGTTGGCCATGTTTCAGATACCAGGCTCCCCATCCTGCACACTGCTCGGTAAAAATGCAAAGGAGATGTGCGCAGGTCAATACCAATATCCCTGGAATCTTCCCTCTGAGGAGTGTTGAAATTCTCTTTAGGGGAAGAGCATGTACATGGGTAAGCAAAGCTCATATTGCCACAAAAATCATAGAACATTTTATTTAAAATAAATAGTGAAGCTTCCAAAAAAGTGTTCATCACCTAAAAATTCTGACGCTCTTTTATTGACTACATCAACATGGCCATGGGCATCCCCAAACATCTCCCATGCGTTCCTTTGTCAATGTTCTCAGAACAGAACAGAAACATGAAGAGGCGGGAGGGAGGGTGGGGTGAGATTTCTTAGCGAAATTCTCATAGAACAGCCCTTGCCACCCTTGAAAAATTAGCAGGTCCATTTCTCTGATGGAAAACAAATAATTCCTTCATCCAATTTCCTACCCTTTTCCTCACCAATACAGTTTTCAATATTCTGAAGACTTCTTCCTAAGCTCCCATGAGAGTCCAATGTCCTGCAAGAAAATCTATCAAGATTAGCCTTTTCAACCCCCCCCCCAAATAGTCATAACCTTTGGATTTATCTTCTCTACCTAATGAGAAATCACTGGTTTGATTGGACCATGTTTTTTGAAGGCATTGTAATAAATGTTTTGACAGCATCCTAAGCCAAGGGTCTTGATGAGAGAATTTGTCTGCATTTATTTGCTGATTGGTGAGACATGTTTAAATGCATTTTGTTAGGAATAAGCCTATGCTTGTATGAACTAGAACCCTAGTAGTAATTCTTTGTCCTTTTCCCACTATATGCACTAGCAGTTCTTTTCTTATTTTATGTGATGTATAAAAGCTATGCAGATACATCCTTTAAAGGAGCGAATGCTCTGTTTCTTTGGAAGCATGCTCCTTGTTTAGAGGAATACACATTCTTTGATTAGAGTCACTCGCCACATTCAGAATTGAATGGGAGTATGGGAGAGACAGGAGCCTTGAGTTCAACCTTAGTTGTCATCAGCATATGAGACCAGGCAGCAGTTCAGACCTCCTGATCAAGCAAGAGGCAAACAGTTGCTGGGCAGACAGTCTGGAGTCTTCTCTGACTGCACTTCCTGCAGTCTCAGCCCAGCACGCTGCTTCTTTGGGTCAAAGAAGAGAACACACCTCTCTGTTTCACATACATCAAGCTCTTGCTCATCAGGAGGTGACCGTTTTGTGAACTTCCCGTGGTCAAATAGAATATGTGGGGCTCCCCTCCTTCCCAGGTGCCATGGAAGTGTAGTTGGAAGGTACATCCAACAGCCCAGCTTCTTCTGGGAGGGGATGGAGCCATCAGCTTGTGCATGGGACAAGCATCAAGGGGAAATGATGTGTGCTCTTTGAACCAAATCCTAGCTTAGAAAGGCCTTGTGCCTGGTTGTGTGCTGGACTGCGGCCCACAGGGTTGATGGTTCAAATCCAGCAGCAGCTCTCCAGGAGCAAGACTGGGCTTCCTACTCCCACCAGGGCAGTGATGCCGGGGTGGGGGTGGGGGGGAGAAATTACGCAAAGGTATTTCAGAAGAAAGGCCAGGTAGGTGATCTGATTCCAGATAGATTGAAAACCCCCCCCCCACTCCCACCCGCACACAGTGCTTCTATGACCCAAGGAGGTGGAATCCACTTGCAGGTCCAGAGAAGTGATGGCGGAAGGTGACCATCAGGGGACTGTCCTTGGGTAGATGCTGTGGAATCTTCCAAAAGAATAAAACTTCACTGCTTGAGCTTGAAAACACAGTACTTTCTTGGGGCCTAGAAGACTTCCTTGTCTGCCTTGCCCCCAATGTAGATGAATTCTTACCATCCTGGGCAAATTGAGCTAATTGGATTTGTTTTAGCTTCTGGGTTTATAAGCTAAGATTTAAAACAAACCAAAAAAAAAAAAAAACCTCTCACCTTTTGATCTATGGAAATACAGTATCCTTAACTATAAATTCCCTATTACTTAGGCAAACTAGAAAGAGATGTCAAGAGGGCTGTGAATTGTTCCTGTTCACTTTTTAATGGAACTGACTTGGAAGCTTAATTAAAACCTTTTATCTACCACTAGCATTAACTTCTCATCCCTGATCACAGGTCTCAGAAACACCAGTCCCACATGCTCACAGAGTACTAAACAGCTTAGGGCATGAGCCAGCAGAAAATACAGATCCAGGCAGTGCTGGGATAATGCTGGGGGGAGAAGAGATTTAAAAATCTACCCAAATTGATTTATTAAATGATTTATTTTTTTTAATGAGGAGGAAAAAGGAGTTTATAACAAGGGCTCAAGTAGAAAATATTTCGGAAATAAAAATGGCAATATATGTACAAATATGCTTGATGCAAATGATGTATGGGATAAGAGCCTCCCCAATAAAAAAATTGGAAAAAACTACCCAAATTAATCTTTCCTTAATTTTACTTTTTGATAAATAAAATATTTCAAGTACATAATTTATAACATCAAAAAATACTGCAAAATATATCAAGGCAGAAGAGCTTCTGCATCTGCCCTCAGTGACCCCGAGTCACTGACCCCAGAGGGAATTTCAATCATTTAAATGCTGTCTCTGGTATTTGAGTCCATGTTTCTATTAATAGTTGTATTTTACCCCAATTCTCCCCATTTAGATACAATCTATTAATCTTCTAAGAAGCCCTGGTGGCCTAGTGAGTCAGTGTATGGACGACTAACCACAAGGGTAGCTGTTCAAGACCAACAGCCACTCTCTGGGCATGGGAGAACGACAAGGCATTCTGCTCCTGTAAAGATTGACAGCACGGGAAATCCACAGGGTCACTTCCCCCCTGTCCTACCAGGTCCCAATGAGTCAGTATCAACTCAGTTGGCAGTGCGCTTGGTTTTGAGTTCACTGGTTTTCTCATTTGAAAGATACATTTAAAAATCTCATTGATGCCTAGAGCTCCGCCAGTCTATCTTCCTCGCCCCTTTCCCAGCACAGCTTTATGATAATGCCTGTTTACAAAGTAATGAAGTGTTTGCATCATTGTGATTCTAGAGCTATCTCCAGTGAAGATCCATAGGGTATTGTGACTCTGGTTTTTTTTTCCTTCTGCAGCCTTTTGGTATTCCTTTTGTTTGGTTTCCATGTTCCAGTAACTACTATTGCTATCATATTTCTCAATCAAAAATAAGAAAGTTTTGATTTTCTTGGAAATATCTCCCTCCCCCAGAGCCTCTTCCCTCCCGCTCTGTAGCTCGAGGCATGGTTGTCCTCCTGGCATCTGACTTCTTCCTCCCTCTCCTCTCAGAGAAGCTGGGCCCCCAGATTCACCTCGTTGATTGTCTAGCTTGGATGGAACATACTCAAAGAAGTATTGGAGGACATTTTTGGCAAGGCATATTGGAGCATCTCTAGTAGACAACTGATGGAGCTCTGTATACTCTTGTTAGAGCGATAGAGAAGAAGTTCAAGGGGATTTCCAGTTTCTCCTTCACGATGATACTTGTGGGGAAAAGATAGGGAAACAAAGACATTATTGTTGGGGTCAAGTGTCAACAAGCTGGGTCCTAGAGTGACAGGTAGTGACCTCATGTACAAGAGAAGGAAACACTGCCCGGTCCTATGCCAACCTCACAATTGTTCCAGTGCTTGAGCCCATTGTTACAGCCGCTGCGTCAATTCACCTTTCTGAGGGCCTTCCTCTTTCTCATTGCTCCTCAACTTTACCAAACATGATGTCCTTCTCCATCCTGAAAACACACTCAAAGTATAGAAGAAGAAGGTCTGGCCACCCTTGCATCTAAGGAACCCTCTAGCCTACATCTTCCAGGAAAGATTGGTTTGTCCTTTTAGCTGTCCATGACACTTTCTCCAGCACCACAGTTCAAATGCACCGATTCTTCTTTGGCCTCCTTTATTTAATGTCCAACTTTCACATGCATATGAGGCCATGGAAAATGCTGTGGCTTGTGTGAGGTGCCCCTTAGTCCTCAAAATCTCTGCTTTTCTTTATTTTCATTGATAAATTATTTTATTGGGACCTCGTACAGCACTTATAAGAATTACAGATATCAATTGTATCAAACACATTTGTACATATGTTGCCATCATCATTTGTAAAACATTTCTTTCTGCTTGTGCCTTGGGTATCATTAGTTCCTCTTTTTTCCCTCCCTCCCCCACCTTTCCATCCTTGTGAACTCCTGGTAAGTTGTAAATTATTATTATTTTCATATCTTACATTGCCCTCTACCTCCCTTCACCAAGTGCCTATTGTTCACCCCCCTGGTCTATAGGGGGTGTTACACATCGATCATGGTCAGTTCTCCATATCTCCCCATTCCACTTTCACTTACTCTCATGGTATCACTACTCCCATTGCTGTTCCTGGGGGATTTATGTGTCCTGCATCCCCTGTGTGACAAACTCTTAGCTGTAGCACTGAAAATGCTCCGGTTTAGCCTGATTTGTAAGGTGGAACTAGGGTCAGGTTAGTGGTGGTGGTGGTTGGGGTGAGGGCGGGTAGTATTAAAAAACTGGAAGAATGTTGTTTGTTCTATCAGTGCTCTACTGCACCCTGGCTTTCTTGTTCCATCCCTGTGACCCTTCTGTGAGGGAATGTCTAATGGTCTACAGATGGTCTTGGGGCATCACCCTGACCCCTCTTCAGAGGCATCAATATTTTTGTTAGTTTGGGGCCTTCTGATACCTGATTCCATTGGTATCTTGGCATCACACAGGCTGGTGCGCTTCTTCCAAGTGGGCTTTGTTGCTTCACTGTTAGTTGACCACTAGTTTAACTTCAAGTTTTTAAGACCCCAGATCCTATATCTTTTCATAGCTGGGCACCTTTAATTTTCTTCACTTTTGCTTATGTACCCTTTTTGATTCAGTGATTGTGTTGGGAAGGTGAGCATCATAGAATGCCCAATTATTAGAACAAACTATCCTTCTGTTAAGGGAGTGCTTGAATAGAGGTCCAATGCCCATTTCCCACCTTAATACTTAACAATTAAATATATATACATAAACCTATATCCCTATCATTATATATTGATATATTTACATATGTGCATGCCGATATTTATACCTCTATATATGTCTTTTGCATCCTAGTTTTTTCTCTATTTCTTTTTACTTTCCTTCTATCCCACAATCACGTTTGACCTTCATTCTGCTCTCAGCACTTCTTCTGGGCTATCTTGAATATGATCAATCCCCACCAAGCATTGCCCTCTTTGCCAATGATTTTTATCTCTTATTATTCCCTTGCTCCAGGCCTTGCTCAGATTTACCTATTTCAACTCATCTTCTTATCTCTTGACCCATTCCTGTCTATTATCATCAAGGGCATCAAGGTTAGGGTTGTTGATATCTATTTTGGGTGGGGACACAATTCAATTTATTTGGGAGCAAAGTCACACCCAAGCACTAGCTATAAGCTGGGTCTGGGCAGTGCCACTGCCATTGGGTGGACTCTGACTCCTGGGTGGACAGAGTGTGTGTGTCTGAGTGGGTCTCTACTCCATAGACTTCAGAAATTCATCAGCTGGCCTTCTTCCTAAGAGCACCTGGATGAACTTCTTTGCCAATCTTTGAGCCAGCAGTTGGATGCCTTATCTATGTGCTCCACCCCATTGTCCAGGAAAGGAATGTAAGCAAACCGTTTGTGTTTTACGAGTCCAAAGAAGGTATTATCTGTGTCCAAGGAGGAGGCCCAGAGGAAAGAAGGAGACTGCCCGGGCCTGTGAGTGAGTGAGCTCCAGCCTGCTCTGGACCAGCACCACAGCAGTACACAGCAATTGGATCCTGAAAGAACCAGAGTGGTTTCAAGTGGTGTACAGGTCCCCAGGCCTCGGCAGCTAATGCTCCCACCATAGTCACTATAGGAGCAGAGCCTGGCTCCCCAGACTCCACGTGGGCTTATGTGCTGGGCTGACGCATTTGCAGCTAGAACTAAGCAAATGGCACAATGAGCTGAACCGACAACTACCAGCACTAGGAGAAACTGAGATAAACGAGTCTCAGAGAAAGATGGACCAGAAGCCAGGGTGAATCTGTTGGTCTTCAGAAACATCCCCCCCCACCCCCCCGCCCCACACTGTGGCATCCCGTACCCTGGAAGAAGCGCTCTCAATACCTGAGGCATGAAGCCAAGACTCCCAACCACTCAGCATGTGTTTCTCACACCAACTGATAAGCCTAATTAAAAAAGCATTTTAAAATGGATGATTAACTAAATCTAACTTGCATATCTATGTGGGCGGGAAAATTATAAGACTGCACTTGAAAATGTTCTCTATTCCACATTTTTATGATTTAAGACTTTCCTTTTCTTTCAAATGTGCTGAATGAGGTGCTGTTTGTGTGTGTGTGTGTGTGTGTGTGTAGAGGATGGTGGTGGTGGTGGCTTGTTTTCTCACAATATGGAATCGATCTTTTGTGCCAGCCACAGCGCACAAAATACACCCAAATCCTCACCCTGTACCTGTGTGTGAAGGTATCCTAATCCTAGTGGAACCCAAATAAAGGTGAAGACCACAGAGACAAGCAAGGATGCCATATGGTGTGACAGCTGCTAGCCAGAAACCACGTGGGGTCCCCTAAGGGCTGACAGACACACCCTTCCCTCAAGTCCATGGCGCCCTATAGTGACCCCTCTGCGGGTCTCTGGCATGGTAACTGTGGGCAGGATCAGAAATGCTGTCTCTTGCGCAGAGCTGCTGGTGGTTTCAAACGGTGGGGTTTCAGCCTGACCCAGCCCAGGGCATGGCATTCATTCTCCCTCTGAGCTTCAGATGGAACCACCGAGGCTGCCACCCTGACCTCAGAGCTCCCACCCAGCATTTTGTGATGACAGTCCTGGGAAAGGGCATCAGGTAAAGAAAATTCAACTGTTTGCTGAGTACCTAGCACACACCAGGCAAGTGTGTCATGACCATGACGTGTCCTCACACGAGCTCTTTACAAGCACCCCGTAGTAGGTTTAATGTCTGTCTTCTACATCTAGGAGACCAAGGGGGACTTAGAGAAGAGGACTAGCTTCTTTGCTGGGAGTCAGTTTTAGGTTGTCAGGGATTTCAAACTCTGGGAAGCATTTTCGGCAGGCACGGGGACAGGTTCCAACGCGGACTGAGTCTGAATGAACTTCTTGGGGTCTTCACAGTTGTACACATGAGACATGAAGCACAGGGTGAGCAAAGCATCCTGGCAGAGCAGATCCCTTACAAATGCTTGCCACCATCTCACCCCCCAATTGTCTAGTGTGGGAAGCTCCACTTCCAACAGCCTCAGCCCCCCATGGCCGTCAAAACCCTGAGGTGCGTGTTCAGCCTTTATCACAGTTCTCAGTAGCACTGAAAAATGCAGTGGATGAATTTAACAGGAAACACATGCTTCCATGTAAATTACACTTAGCAATTAGAGAGTTAAGTGGGCCCTAGACAGAATCTATAATCATGGTCCAGTTCATGGCACTGTTCCTTTACTGCTGTCTTTCTCCTTTTCTGCATGTCTTTATGATTTTATAGGGAACTGATGCAGAAACTGTGTGAGAAGCCCAAGCTTAATAAAGCTCTAACTCAGTTACCTGGCTTCTTTAAAAAAAAAAAAAAAAAAGGTAAAGTCACCAGACTCGCCCTATTGCCATCTCCTTGCTCCATGCTTTTTTGTTTTAGGCAATGTAAGGCAAAAAAGATATGTGACTGTGGTAGTTACATAATCTGGTGTCAATTTGAGGGTTAAGAGTGTAGGAGTGGAGTCTAGCCTGTCAATCAGGATACAACCAATGAGGCCGCTGTGTGGGTATGGCCTTCTCCTGAGGATTCTGGGAACTCCTATATTTTCTCCCTGGAGGTAGGATTTTCTCTCTCTCTCAGCTTATTGTGAAGAAGACACATGGAGTGAGGCTGATGGAACCAGACATCTGAGCAAGAGAAGCATGTGGATATCCCTGCCAGCACTGAGATACTTATACCACCAATGGACCCACAAGACTTCCCACTCACAAGCCTGTGATTTTCCTGCATTTGGCTTCATTGCATATGTTTTGTGACTCGGAAGAGAACTTCATAGAGTGGTATCGGACATATGAGCTAATATCAGACTGATGGTCTTGATCTGGACTGTGCTGGGCTGTTTTCTCAATGTTAAATTGCTCTTGAATATAAAGCTTTTTCTTACACATATGTGAGTGTCTATGAATTTGTTTTCCTAGTCTACCTGGACTAACGTAGTTCCTTACTGGCTTAGCAATTTTAATTAAATAATGTGTGTTAGTCTGGATAAACTAGAGAAACAATTTTCATAGACACGCATATGGATATGAGGGTAAGATTTATATACAAGAGGAATGGGACATTAAGAAAACATCCCAAACCAGTCCAGTTCAAAATCATAAATCCAATATTAGCTCATATGACCAATACCAGTCTATAATGTCTCCTTCCGACTCATGAAGTCACAGGCCAGTGAGTGCAGAATCCCGGCACTGGCAGGGGTCTCCCCATGACTCCATGCTTCCAGGGCTCAGGTCCATCAACAGCATCCAGTAGTGATAGAGGCAATTCAGCACTGGCAGGGATCTCCATGTGACTTCTCCAGATTCAGAGGTCTGGTTCCATCAGGGTAAGGCCGTGTGGCTTCTCCTCCAGCTCCTTCAGCTCCTTGGATGCTGCCATCTTTTTTTGTCTGTAGTTCGTTGTCTCTGAGACTAACTCCCAACAGCTGGGGGAGATAGCTTCTCATCTCCACGAGGGAGATATTACAAGATTTCCCAGAAGTCTCAGGAGAAAGCCATGCCCACACAGAGGTCTCATTGGCTACTCCTTGGCTATTTCCAGATTAACAGGCTAGACTCCACCCCTACATCTCAATCATGAAATTAACTTAAGCACATGACCGCCACAACATGTAAACTACATACTTCTGAGCAATGATAGAATGTCTCTAGCAACCTACTGGAGTCCTTGGGTAGTACAAAGAGCTCCTAACTTAAAGGTTGGAAATTTGAGGCCATCAAAGAGATGTTGGCAGTAAGGTCTTGCAAATGACTTCTGAAGAATCAGCCACTAAATGAACACCCTACTTACCTGATTCTGGAGATATATGAGGTAGGAGCGACTGGATGGTCACCTTCTTAAATATCCATCTATTGCTTGATAAAGAGCCGTGGTGGCATAGTGCTTTATGTATTGAGTTATTAACCCAAAGATCAATGGTTCAAACCCACCAACCCTTCCTTGGGACAAAGAGGAGATTTTCTGCTCCTGTATGGATTTATAGCAACCCAGGAAAGTCACTGCTGAGCATTGTTTTCTGCAAATTCAGAGAGGAGAAGCAAGCTATCTTTTCCTTCAGATCCTTCTGTGTTGCATGGAGAAACTAATATTCATGTCTGCTTTTCAGTGTTCTTGCATGTTATTTTTAAGAGGCTAAGAAAAGCTGCAAACACATCACGTTCAAGGGGAGGTCAGGTGCAATCCAGATGGTGGGAAACATGACTGATGGGATTGCCACAGGGAAATCCATCTGACTGATCTGCAGTCACCACCACCCGCCCACACTTCCTTCATAAAAGCTTCGATCCCAAAACAGGTTGGCAGTTGAAATGATGTCATCCAATGAGAAAGTAATGCCTATGTAGGAGCCACGACCCCCCTTCCCTAAATAAAGTAAAAGGAGAGAGAGCTTTTCTGCAGACAGAGTAGAGTACGCTGCATAGCCAAGACCAGTCATTGAGATCGCTTGAAGACTGGAATATGTAACTCATTAGCCCAGTCTAAGGAGTCACGGCAGTTCCTAAATTTTGGAAAAACTAGACACAGAGGTGAGGGAAGATTGCTTCTCTAGAGTTCAGTCAGGAATCTGAGGCCTTTGGCAGCATTTGTCGCAGTTGCCAAGAAGGCCAACAGCCACATATAACTGTAGACGCTGGGGACCAGTCTGGATTTCTTTAGTGGGGCAGACAAGTCATGCTGGCTGAGAAGAACAGAGCTACCCCTGCACATGTCTGCAGAACAGCAGATGCAGCATTTTAGTTTCTCTTGGCACCTCAAAGACCCCGTCCCTCAAAGTAATCCAAACTAAGAGTTTAGTCTTGTGATAGGCATTGACCTGGGTTCCTCATGAAGATACATCAAGTCCTAAGTCCAAGTCCTATGAATGTTTGGGAAAATGGTTGTTCTTATGTTATCCAAAAATGAGGTCTCATTTGAGGAGGCTGGGCCCTCAGCTCTTCTGTTCGGTGATTTATTAAAGGGGAGGACAGACAGGGAGACCGTGACCCAGCAAGGGGATTCATCTCTAAGTAGCATGGACAGCAAGGCTTGCCGGTGTGGCCGGGAGCTAGGCGAGAGGTGCAGAAGAGTTCTTTTGTCCCCACCCTGGGTGAAACTGTGATTTGAACTTCCGATCTATGGAGCGGTGTAAGAATCCATTTCTCTTCCTAAAACCATCCACTGTGTGGCCTTTTCTCAGCAGCCTGAGGGAACTGGGACATATTTTTCCCGAGGGGTCTAAGAGTGCTTTCCAGTAAAAATCATCACCATCATCATCAGAATACATCAGAATGAACAACAGCAAAACGTTTCCCTGCATATTGTTGAAGTGGGGGGAGAGGGGGCGGGGCAGGGACACTATTATTGTGGTAGCCTCAGCTGCTCAGGTAAAGATCAACTTCCTGGAGGAGACTGAGGGTCTCTTTCCACGACGAGTTTCATCTGATGCAGGTGTTTGTCTGGAGCACGAGGGCAGGGAGTAGATGTCCGGGGTTGCTGACAGCGTGCGTGGAGCGTCTGCATAACGACTATAGGATTTATGCTGCTCATTAGGGCGGCAGCGGCGGGGCTCAGGACTGGATGCCACTCCAGACTATGTCCAGTCCCGTGCCATGAATCACTCAGCTGGCTCCATGCCGAGACAGTCCCCGGTCTTTGGAGGACTGGCACTCTCCCACTTGTCTCTGCATCTTCATCTGGGCTCTTTCTACGCCGTAAAAGTTACAACAGACGAAGAATCCAGAAGGCCTCTAATAAATACTTTTCAACAAGCTCCGGATAAATCTAATCCCATGCCACGGAGACTTCTAGAAAAACCCTAACGACTTCTGCCCGCCTCCAGCCAGCTCCCGGAGGCGGACGTACCTTTCTGGGGAGACTAGCTTCCATATTTTGCTCCAGGCTCTTGATGGACAATGATGAAAACATCATTTGGCTCACTTGGTCAGGCATCTTGCCAACCATCTGACTCTGGTGATCTTAGTGTTCTTAACAATGGGCTACTGCGACACGTCTTGAAAACGTAGCAGATAGAAATACATATATTTCTTAAGTGCAGTAACACACGAGAAAGAGTGAGTATCCTTGTGGCTAAAATGCACAGCCGAGGCAGGCTACCAGTCATATGTCCAACATTAATCAAGGTCTCTCACACATGTGTCCTTTGGTTTGCTCTTACATCTCTTTCTGAGGGTTGTAGCTTCAGAGGGTTGAGCTCAAGTCTAAGTTGTACTTTGAAGGGCTTCACCACATAGTCTTCCTGAAATATGGTGCGTCCCAGTGGGAAGGAAAAGCTGGATGTAGAGGCAGTGAGACTTCAAGAACCAGAGAGGAGCCAGGGGCAGGTGAAAGCCCAGGGATCATGCTCAGTCCCTCGGGTCTAGCTGGGATTTTTTGGCATTCCTTGTTGTGGCTTCACATCAGTGGGGCAATGTCTTGAAGCCACGGAGACCCTCACAGAAGGATCTTGAGCTCCAAAGCAGAAAGGCAACCTAGGAAGAGAAGCAGTGGTAAAGGAAGATTGGGTGCAGGATGGCTGAGAGCAAGAAGTCATGTCACCCACCTCCCATCCTGCACCGTTCTTTGTATCAGGAGAGATATTGACACACTTCCATCAGGACACATCCCCCAGGCCATGAGTATTTCCAGACTGTGTTAGTCCATGCAGACTAGAGGGACAAATTTATAGACATGCGTATGGATATAAGGGTATGGTTTGTATATAAGAGGAATAGGACATTAAGAAAGCATTCCAACCCAGTCTGGTTCAAAGTCCTAAGTCCAATGTTAGCCCATATGCCCGATACCAGTCTATGATGTCTCCATCCAACTCAGGAAGTCACAGGCCAGTGGGTGCAGAATCCTGGCGCTGGCAGGGGTCTCCCCATGGCTCCTCACTTCCAGGGCTCAGGGTCCATCAACAGCATCCAGTGGTGGCAGAAGCAACTCAGTGCTGGCAGGGGTCTCCATGTGGCCACTCCAGCTTCAGAGGTCTGGCTCCATCAGGGCAAGGCCGTGTGGCTTCTCTGGCTCCTCGAACGCTGCCAGCTTGTCTTGTCCATGATTCATCGTCTCTGAGATTCACCCCCAAGAACTGGGGAGCTAGCTTCTCATCTCCATGAGGGAAATATCGTGAGATTTCCCAGAAGTCTCAGGAGAAAGCCATGCCCACATGGAGGCCTCATTGGCTACTCAATGGCTATCTCCAGATTAACAGGCTAGACTCTACCCCTACATCTCAATCATAAAATTAACATAAGCATATGACTGCCACACAGATGTACAGCTTTTGTATTCATTTGTGAAAGCATGCTGAAAGGGAGCAGACACCCAGAATGCAGAGCCTTTGCCCTGTCTATGGGCGCCATCATGGGCTATTGGTTCTTCTGAAGATTGACAGTTTCTGAAACCCATAGAGGCAGTTGGACTTGATGGCTGGGAGAAGGATGGTTGCTGCCATTCCACAGATATTCGGGTGATGTCTTGAGGCCTCCCAGGCTCTACCTCCGGGCAAAGGCCCCATCTTGGCTGCCCTGGATGTGGTATGATTGTCCTTCCTGTGTCAATCATCTGCTCTGTTGTCAGTTTAAAGATTAAGAGTGTAGGGGTGGAGTCTAGCCTGTCAATCTGGAGATTGCCAATGAGACTTCTGTGTGGGTGTGGCCTTATCCTCTGAGAATTCGGGGAAATTTGGTACTTCCTTCTTGGAAGCAGGAGACGCTCACTCCCCTGGAGAAACTGGACTGACAAGGTTCACTTCCTGTAAGACATCCCTGAGGAGAAGCCACATGGACCTATGCTGATACACCTGAGTGCTGAGAAGCCATGTAGAGACACCTGTCAGCGTGGAGATGTTTACAATGCCACTGGATCCAAAGACTTTCTACCCACTGGTTTGTTATCTTCTACATTTGGCATCATTGCATGTATTTTGTAAGTCTGAAGAGGACTTTATAGTTTGCTGTCAGACATATGGGCTTATACCGGACTTCTGGACTTGACCTGGATTGGGCTGGGATGTTTTCTCAATGTTCAATTGCTCTTGTATATAAATCTCTTTCTTAGGCACATAAGAGTTTCTGTGGATTTGCTTTTCTAGTCTACTCAGACTCAGACACTTCCCCCTTCACTCGCTCCCCTTCTTCTCTCTAGCTTCGGCAGGGGTCCGTCCATCCTGTGTCCTGCCTTGCTGGTCAGCACAAAGATTCAGCCCCATCTGAGCCTCGACTTGCCAAGGGGAAATCTGAGAGCCTTTATGTCTTTAGACACAGAAGGAAACCAGCTGCTTTTGAGCTGCTGCCCACTCTTGGTGACCCTACCGAATACTTCAGGCGAGCATTCTATCCCTTGGGGTTTTCCTCTGAACCTTAGGCAAGCACTTAGCCTTTTGTCCCAGACAGGAGTCCCATCTCTAAGTACTACCTCTGAGATCATGGAGAGTGGTTAATTCCTCCATGGGGAAAGGGAGTCCAGAACTTGAGAGCTCAAAATTCCACAATGATGCAGAATAACAGTAGGAGCAAGTGCGAGTCGGCAGGTAGGAGCGCATAGGCAAAAGCAGTAGAGAAAAAAGAGAAAGAATAATGCATACAATAGAAGTGGAGACTAATAATAATAGAAGTAATTGCCCAAACTCATCATGTCAACCCTCTTCTCTATCTTATATGAGCACACACATCTATAAAACATGCTAATGCTTTTGTATATTCTCATTGATCTTCTGCTTTCTGAGCGAAGTGACATGTTCCTCGGGTAAGAGAGGGATAGTTTTCATTCCAGGTGTTGTGTTGGGTATTATCTAAAGCAGGTTTCCTCAAACTATGGCCCTCGGGCCACATGCAGCCCACCAAAGACATTTTTCCAGCCGCTGGGTGTTTTTGCTGCCTATGCCTGTCCTGCTGAGCAGCTGACTCATCCTGGGCCCGCAGTGAATTTGTTCATAGTTTGTTTGTTTTTTTAGCTATGGTCCAGCCCTCCAACAATCTGAGGGGCAGTGAACTGGCACCCTGTTTAAAAAGTTTGAGGACTCCTGATGTAAAGTATTATCCAAAGTCCCCTGAAAGAACACACCCTACTTGCTAAAGGCTGGTGATCAGGAGCCATTGAAGGAGTTCCAACGTATAGCCAAACCTGTGCACAGTAGAAGAACACAAACTGCATAACAAACATTTTTCACTGAGTTATTTTTTAAGGTTCATTTATACTTGCCTTACAGATTAAAAAAAATGGAGGCAGCTGTCTTACTGCTTCACATCATACCACATAAAACAGAGAGCTTGCCTTAGAAAACAATGTTTAGCCACCAAACCAGTGTGACAGGCCTCCTGGGAAGTCAGGTCTGAGCCAGGAGAGTTTGGCTTGTCCACGCTTCCTCTGGGTTTTCTGGCACAAGTTCTGCTTGGCCTTCCTGCGGTTGTCTGATGTGAACTGTGATCCTCAGATGTGTAGTTAGGAAGGAAGGCCAGGAGGAAGAGGAGAGGGATGATGAACTTTGCCATAACCCAGAGACTCCATGCTTATTAAGTAGATAACAACCAGAAGGCAAGTAAATGTTAAATGAGGAGTGTTATTTTTAGCTCTCTCTTCCGCCTGCCTCTGCTCTCCCTGTGGTATATAACGATAATGCTGTGTTAAAAACGGCATCATTTTATTTCATTGCCGCTACATGCTATTTATTGTGTGTCTATATGGACATGCCAGTTGCTATTGAAAATCATCCTTTATCCGCTGATGGAAGAATTCATAACGTGCACGGGGTGAGGCCTCTGGGTACCAGGGCGCAAAGCCACAAGTTTCAAACCAAGTACTTAGAAATTCCTTTCCCAGAGCACCAAGTTGGGCCATGTGTCCCCTGACAACCCCTGAGGCTAACGGAACAGAGCATCACCCCTCCCAGGGCAGTTTTCTTCTCCCTTCCCCCAAGTCAGGTCCAAGGAGAAACACTGGGCTACTTGTTTCCCTGAAACCTCAAGGTGGTCTTTCCAGCAAGACAGGAAAAGGCTTCCTCCTTGTTCCCCATGTTCCCTCCCCACCCCACCCCCAGTCCAATTAATACCCAAGGCTTCAATTATCCTAGAAACCTGAGCTCTGGTATGTTATTAGAATCCCATTTCAGGAAGACACATTCCCAAGTCCCCAAATCCTGTGGAGATTTTTCTATCCTACCGGAACCACCGGGACTGCTGATATCCGAGATCTGTCCCGGGACTTGGCATGTTTTTCCCTCTGCTTTAATGGCAGACTTCCTCTGGTGAGTGACGGGACTCTCATCTGAGGGCACCTGGGCTGTCCGATGGTTATGACGTGAGCAGAACTTGAGACTTCCCTGGGGGTGAGGGAAGCTCTGCATATCAGAGGACCTGGTTCTCCTGACCAGCACATGGGGCAGCTCTGGGGATGCCTTCTGGTGACATTTGTCTTTCCTGTCTTTTCCCTTTTCTTAGCAATAGAATATACTCCTTCAGGGAAAGATCAGTTCCATCACTTATATATTAAGAAAATAGGAGAATGGTGAGTTTGTGTGTGTGTGTGTGTGTGTGTGTGGTTTTTTTGTCATGCTTCCTTTGGACACAGCAGCAGGAAGGCCCATTTCCTGGAGGAGTCCATCACACTTGCTAATACTGTTGTTGATGTTGTTCTTAGGCACCATCCAGTCCATTCTGACTCATAGAGACCCCGTGCACACCAGAACAAAACACCACCTGCTCCTGCCGCATCCTCACAATTGTTCTTACGTGTGAGCCCATTGTTCTAGGCACTGGATTGTCCGATGTCATTGAGGGCCTTTCTCTTTTGTGCCGCCCCTGCATTTCACCAAACACCATGTCCTTCCCTAGGGATTGGTCTCTGGTGACATGTGCAAAGTGTGTTGAGAGGAAGTCTCATCATGTGGACCTCTAAGAAACATTTTGGCCTTGCTTTCTCTAAGACAGATCTGTTTGTTCTCAGGCCATGGCACGCGGCCTGTTTGTGTTCAGTTCTCAGGCCATGGTACGTTCAATAAATATTCTTCATCAACACCGGATTTCAAAAGCATCTGCTTTTCTTGAGTCCTTCTTATTCAATGTCTAATTTGCACAGGCATAGGAGGTGAATGGAAAATAACCATGTCTTGTGTCAGGCACACCTTTGTCCTCAAGGTAACATCCTCGTTTTTCAACGAATTACAGAGAGGTCTTATGCAGCAGATTTACCCAGTGCACTGCATCTTTTGATTTCTTGGCTGCTGCTTCCATGAGCATTGCTTGGGAGTCCAGGAAAGATGAAATCCGTGACAACTTCCACCTTTTCTCCATTAATCATGATGTTACTTATTGGTCCAGTGGAAAGGAATTTTGTTTTTTTTTTACATTGAGTTGTAACACGTATTTAAGGCTGCAGTCTTTGCTCTTCATCAGTAAGTGCAGCAAGTCCTCCTCACTTTCGGCAAGCAAGGTTGTGTCAACTGCATATCAAAGTTTCTTTAATAAACTTTCCTCCATCCCTAGTATTGAGTTCTTCTGCATATAATACAGCTTCTCTGATTAATCTATCAGCATACAGTTTGAGAGTGAGTGTACAAGAATAAGACCCTCATTGAAATGAATTGACACAGTGACTACAACAACGGACTCAAACATACTAGGGATGGTGAAGCTAGAGGAGGACGAGGAGTGTGTGATTCCATCGTAAAAAAAATGTTGGTATTGGTCAAAGTGAAATCAATGATCTTTAAAGAAATAATCAAGAACTAAAATAAGAGATATGAACTGTAAAAAAAAAAAACCCCTGTAGGAATCTCAAATTCATACTCATTTGTCAAATGTGAACTTTAACCCAAGTACGCATTCACAAGTGGAGGACTTAAGTAGTCAGAAGTCAGCCTGGGACCAGTGTGAACCCTGGATCTTCAAGTAGCTAATACCTACTCTGTTTCTCAAGTGCCAGCTTTATAGATACATTAGGACAAATTAAAGGATCCTGTTCAAAGTATGACAGTCTCTTCTGATTAGCCCCACACCTGTGCAGGAACCTTCCAATCTCTTCTAGTGGAATCTGTTACATTCCTGGTAACAATGCAGTACAAGTGAATTCCTCCTGTGTAGTAGCCAGTCTTCCCAATGGCCCCTACTGATCTCCCCTGAATAGACCCCTCGCACATTTTGTCAGGGTTGGTCTGTGTGACTAATAATATGGCAGAAGCCATGGTGAGGGACTAATGGGGTAAATCATTGAAAACGTTGCTTCTTCCGCCTCAGTCTTTTGGGTCCCTAGCTTTAAGAGAAGTCAGCTACCATGTTGTGAAGACACTCAAACAGCTCAAGAAACTGAGACATCCTTTCAACAACCAGCACCAATTTGCTGGGCATCTGAGTAGGACATCTGGAAGGCAGATTGTTCAAGTTTCCAGAGTACCACCACATCTGGACTGGAGCCACATGAAAGACCCCAACCAGGACCAACTCACTAAGCTACTCTCTAATTCCAGAACCACAGAAACTATAAGTTAAAATAGGTGTAAAGCTGTTTTAAGCCTCTATGTTGGGGGTAAGTTGGTATGCACTTACAGATAGTGAATCTGAGTGTTTCATGAAGGCTGTTTCTACCTCACTCTTTCCTTCCACAGTGCTGTCTTGTGTGTAGAGTTCCATGTGACCTTGACAGTAAAGGAGAGGCATTGGGGGCTATGCAGTATTTTAGTCTATGGTGATCTAGGTGCAGGTGGGATCCTGATTATATCCACTCTGCAGGCTGGTTTCTATGGATGAGATACCTATCAGGTGTGTTGTGGTATGTTCTCTTGTCTCAAGTCGGGCTGGCTGTTCCCCCTGATTGGTTCAGCCTTTCTAGCACCTGCAGCCAGCCATGCACATCCCTCATGGGTCAGGCTGTCATTTTTGGTTGTTCCTGATGCCCAACTCCCACTTGTGTGTCAGTCAAACTTTGGTGGGGCTATCATGCTGAACAGATTCCAGCAGAACTTCCTGACTAATACAGACTAGGAAGCAAGGCCTGATTATCTGCTTCCTGAAAGCAGTCAACTAAAGCTGAGTGCTCACAGTGGTCCTATCTTGAGGATGGTCCAGCACCAGTTTCCCTTGGTTGTTCACAAGGCCATCGGCCGCAAACAACAGCAGGGGCAATTGTTCTGTTTTTTGCTTTTGCCATGTGATGAGGAAAGTGGCAGTGGTGAGAAGGAAAGTTATAAAATGCACGTTAACCACAGAAACACCTTTTGGGGGGGGGAAGGGCTCCAACTATGTTCAGAGTCTGGCTACACAGCAGAGGTGGTGGACAGTGGAGTTTGCAGAGCAGGGGTTAAATAAGGGCAAGGTTGGAAGGAAATGAGAGCCATAGAGGATGCCCTGGTAGCATAGGAATTAGGAGTTGGGTTGCAATCGGAAAGTTCAGCAGTTCAAAATCACCAGCCACTCCATGGGGGGGGGAGGGGCGGGGGGGAGAGACGAGCATCCTGCACCTATAAGCAATCACAATCTCAGAAACTCACAGTGGCAGTTCTACCTTCTCCTATAGGGTTCCTATGGAATGGCATGTACTTGATGGCAGTGAATTTGAACTAAGAGCGTGGGTATTTCCTAGGCTTGACAGCAAAGTGAGTTAAAGTATGAAACGCGCATGACGGTCTTGGAAAACACCTCTTCTAGACTGGATTCTGATGGTCCCCTGTGGAAACCGGTTCATTTTCAGCCACACCCAAGTCGGATTCAGGGAACCCATTATGCTTGTTCACAATCACTAGGTTCATTATAAGAACTGATTTGAGCCAAATAGTGAAAACAACACTCGCCCCACATGAGGCATCCCTGCCATGCTCTTTCTCTGCCTTTCTGAGTTATCAAAATGTGTGAGCCCAGGAAGACTAGAGAAACAAATGAATAAACATGCATATGGATAGAAGGGAAAGATTTATGTACAAGAGGAATGGAACATTGAGAAAGCATCCCAACCCTGTCCAGTCCAAGGTCATAAGTCCACTATTAGCCCATAGGTCCGATCCCAGTCTATAAAGTCTCCTTCCAATACACAAAGCATATGCAATGACACCAGGACAATCACAAGCCAGTGGATGCAGAGTTTCCTGAATCCAGTGCTGCTAGAAACATCCCGGCGCTGACAGGGGTCTCCCCATGGCTCCTCATTTCCAGGGCTCAGAGTCCATCAGCAGTATCCATTGGTGGTAGAAGCAACTCAGCACTGGTAGGGGTCTCCCCATGGTCCCCCAAGCAGGAGTCTCCAGATCCAGAGATTTGGTTCCATCAAGGTAAACTTATGTGGCTTCTCCTCCGACTCCTCCAGTCTCCAGGAGTCAGGATCTCTCATCTTGTCAGTAGTGCATCTCCAAGGAACTGAGCAGATGGTCTCTCACCTTCAATTGGGAAATATCGCAAGACTCCCCAGAGTTCTCAGGAGAAAGTCATGCCCCCATAGAGGTCTCATTGACTATCTCCAGATTGACAGGCTAGACTCTATCCCTACACTCCCAGTGCTGAAATCGACACAGATCAGTGAATGGCACACAATGCCTGCTTAATCCGGGCCATAAAGAGCTTCATGTTCCCAGCGCTGTATGCCTCCTCTGAACACTCTGGCCACTCCATTAGAAGAGTGATGAGGGAACATTCTAGTCCATGGAAGACAGCTGTCATTGGGAAATTCAACCTCATTCACACGTAATGAGGCCCTCGGGTTTTCTTGGGTTTCCTGTGGTTACTGGGGTGCTTGCTGCAGGCCCTCCTCAGCCTCACTTGGTGATCTTCCAGGCCTAGGAACATTTCCTCTGAATTCCATGCCTGAGGTCTGTCTGGAAATGCTCACAGCCACAGAACCTGCATGCTACCAACACAGCATCACAATCTTCTCCGTCCTCCCACAGCAGACATAGTTCCTCCTTCATTCTGCTCAAAGCAGAGGCCCTCAGGGAGACTGCCCCTCTGCTGTGGGCCCTCTCTCTTCCAGGACTCAGCTGTGTCCAGGGACAGACACACCCCGCCTCTTCTCTCCTCACCCTCTCGCTCTTCTTCCAGATGTTGCTGTTAGTAGTAGCCTTTTTCTCTGACTCCCAGAGAGCCACGGGTGCAGTGTAGATCTGTCTGCCATGGAGTGTGCAAAGCCATGGTCTTTCAGAAGCATATTGTCAGGCCTCGTGCCCAGGCTGCCTCTCAGAAAAAGAAAAACCCAACTCCCTGCCATCGAGTCAATGCCAACTCATACCAATCCTATAGGACAGGCCCTGTGTGATCCCAAGACTTTGACTGTTCAGGGAATGGGAAGCCTCATCTTCCTCCTGAAGCGCAGCTACTGGTTTCAAACCGCTGACTTCACCACCGCAATCACTCCACCCCTTCATTTGGTTAGGAGTCCAGCACTTTATCCTTTGTATAGACTCACTGCTCACAGACAGTACTCCCCTCGAGACAATCTGGCACCAAACAGATTCCCACGGGTGGATTGAGTACTATTGGAGCTCCCTTCCCTCTTCCCCCCTAAAAAGTGGCTTTTCTAGTTAATTCATACTTACAAACATATTCCCTCCTCACTGGTTCCTTCCACGCAGCCCACACACATGCTCAAGTCTCTACCTCGAAGGAAATTAGCACTCGTCCGCTGACTTCATCTATATATTTCTAATCCTTCACAGGCAAGTCTATATTTCATCCCCCATTCTCCAACCGGGACATCCTGCCATCCTAGTGCAGACTCAGCATCCACAGAACTGAGTTTTGGTCTGATTCTAGGTTTGCGCTGTCACCTACCCGTCAGTGTGCTGCACTGTGGTGACGCGCAGGCTGCCATGCTGCTACAGCTATGCCATTGTCATTGCAAATAGCAGCAGGGCTAGCCGTGGTGAATAGGTTTCAGTGGTACTTCCAGACACAAACCCACACTCACTGCCATTGAGTCGATGCGAATTCAGAGCATCCCTCTAGAGCAGGGCAGAGCTGCCCCTGTGGCTTTCTGAGACTGTAACTCTTTATGGGAGGAAAAGGCCTCATCTTTCTCCTGCAGATTGCCTGGTGACTTTGAACAGCTGATGTTGTTGCTAGCAGCCTACTACATCACCACTCCACCACCAGGGAAGTGCAACCTGGCGATAGGGAGACAAAGGATGCTGAGGCAGGGCTAAACATGGGACCCAGAGGCCTACTCAGGGGTTGAGGCATCTTTAGTGGCCCAAGTGGTTGACAGATCTTGTTCTGCTGTCCTCCTCTGTGACCTGGTGCTGGTCTGTTGGGCGTAGAAGTAAAGGTATGTGACTCTGTGTCCCAAGGAGAGGATCTGGAAAATGTTCTGTGGTGGCATGGGTCTTTATGAATGAATGATTTCCTCCAGTTCTACTCACTTTGATCAAGTGAAAGACTCCAACTCTGACCACAGTGAGCTGCCCAAGGGACTGAACCTCCATATCCTCATGACATAAAATCAGACAGACACAGAAGAAGCAACCATTTCATGGTCATAGTATCATAGAAACTGTGGGGCTTGAAGATTCTCATGGGTTTGAATTGCATGAAGAATGGTAGACATAAATTGTACTGGGCCATAATTCTCATTTAGAGCAGGTAAACACCACCTATCATCTATCTATTTGTTGTGCTTTCTTTTTTTAGTTTTAGGTAATATATATTAATATTACAAAGGATTATATTGGCTCATTTGAGACCCTGGTGCCCAAACTCAAACTTCCGTTTTCCCCAGAAAAAATGTTAGTTCCTCAATTGTCAATTCTCATATGTAGTCAAGTATGGTGGTTATGTGCTTGATGTCAATTTCATGATTGGGATGTAGGGGTGAAGTCTAGCCTGTTAATCTGGATATAGCCAATGAGGCCTCTTTATGGGCATGACTTTCTCCTGAGAATTCTGGGAAGTCTCACGGTATTTCCCAATTGGGGAAGAGAAGCTTGACTTTCAGTGTCTTGGAGTCGGTCTACTGACAAGATGAGATGACAGCATGCTGATCGATCCTGATTTCTGGGGACGGGAGGAGCCAGAGGAGATGCCACATGGCCCTACCCTGATGGAACCACACCTCTGGGACCAGAGAAAGCACAGAGAGACCCCTGCCAGTGCTGAGATGTTTCTGCCACCAATGGATACTGCCGATGGACCCTGAGCCCTGGAAATATGGAGCCATGGGAGACCTCTGCCAGTGCCAGGATGCTTTTACTGTACGTGCTTCGTGAGTTGGAGGGAGACTTCATTGACTGGTATTGGACATATGAGCTAATATTGGTCTTATGATCTTGGACTGGACTGGGTTGGGATGCTTTCTCAATATTCCAATCTTCTTGTATATAAACCTTTCCCTTATGCCCATATGCGTGTCTATGAATTTGCTTCTCTAGTCTACCCAGACTAACACATCAAGGATGGTAAAAGGTCACCTTTTGTGATACCAAAGCCTGAGATTCTACTCTGTGGGGAAGATCAGAGGCTGAAGATATGTGGTTTCTTTTCTGGTATATGGTGCCACCTTCCAAATGCATATACTTCTTTTCAGGATTGGGATAAACATGTCCTTTAAGCTGACAGAGTACTTTGTACAGATGCTCAGCAAACTCCTCCTAGTAATAAGGTATTAATGACACAGTCTATCTGTTAGGACCTCGGCTTCCAATTCCAGTGTTCATTCATTCAACCAACAGATACTTACCGAACACCTTTTATGTACCAGGGACCCTATACACAGATACAACTCTGCCTTCATGGAGTTTGTAGCGTGTGAACTTTCCCCTGTGAAGTCACCAGGGTGATGTAACAGGGAGGAACTGAAGGGAGGGTCAGGGAGAACAGGATGAACGAGGTAGAGAGCAAAGCAGGAACTGAACACCCTCTGGGAAGCCCCTGAAAGATTTAGAGCATAGAATTGAAAGCAGAGGTTTGTATTCATCTCTTTTTTAAACCCTAGAGCTCAGGGAGCTAATAATGATTGAGAGGATCCAGGGTGAAAGCCAGAGAGTGAGTTAGAAGGTGGCCTGCTCCATGTGAGAGGTGACACAGACTTGGGATGGGGTGGGGAAAGTGAGGCTTGAGTGGTGGGCATGGGATAGAAGAGGATGGCTCTGCTACCCAAAGGAGGATGGCCCCCATTTGAGCAGAAAGAGCTACTTAGAAACCAGAAGACTGCACTGGAGGCTAACAAGTATCAGATCATATTCAGCTCAATCCCTGAAGGAGCTTCAAGACCAGAAGCTTTCAATTCAACTTGTTCTCTAGGGCTTTCGGCAACTAATTTTGAATCAACCAAAGTAGTGATTTCTCACTGATCAAGTTGATTGGCAGGCCTTTTGACTGAGGTGCCACCAGGAAGACTCAACCTGACAATACTTCTGGGTTGCTTTCTAGGTGCTGCTTGATAGTCTCAGCTTCATTTTGCCAGTTTTCTCCTGCTGACTTTTTTGGTTTAGAATCCTGTGCTTACAGTCTTTCTACTCTCTGAGATCACCAACTTTCAACTTTCCCACACCAGGATATGGAAACCAAGTGCTCTCTCCTTCATGCTTATGCATCATGACTACCTACTCTTCTGCAGTTCTTGGATCACCATGGGCTGGGCCTTTGATACCATGGCTATGCATAGTAGACTAGATGAGGTCTTATGGTGAGTGGCTCATTGGTAGATGGTTTCCCTCCCATGTAATTGGGTTTGAGTCCCAGCCAGTGCACCCCAGGGCAGCGATTACCCATCTGTCAACAGAGGTTCACATAGTGCCGTGATACTACGCAGGTTTCAGTGTAGTTTTCAGTTTCCAGACTAAGACAGACCAAGAAGAAAGACCTAGCAATCTGATTATGAAAATAGCCAGTGAAAACCCTATGACTTGGGGACCAGAGAATCTAGACTTGTGAAAACTGAACATTGGAAATCACAAACTCAGTGCTTAGGCTCCAGGGAGCCTAAAGGTGAAGGCAGTGGCCCAAAGGGGGAAAAGGAAAAAAGACATTTTCTGGGAAGCCCAGAAGAAGTTAGTGCATCAGCAGAGAAATGATAAATCAATGACAAGGTGTAAGAATTCTGAGCTTTTCCTGCACTTCATAGAACAGGTTTTATCGATATATTTCAACACCCGTCTGTGCTCAAAAAAGGAATAGGCATACATGTGCCTGCAAAGCCAGAACACAGCTGGTTGGTCTAAATTTAAGTCTCTAAGCATTGGTTGTCAAAATTGATATGAAATACTTGAAGACCAATATCCTTGGCATTTGTAATCTGAAATGGACTGTTGACCATTTGAATCAGACAGCCATATGGTCCATTATGTAGGAAGTGACAAAGTGAAGAAGCATTATGCCATTCATTGTCAAATGAAGTGTTTCAAGATCTATTCTGAAGTATAATGTTGTCAGTGATAGTATACCGTCCATACACCTACAAGGAAGACCTGTTAATAGTAGTATAAATGTATGCACCAACCACTATGTCAAGGATGAAGAATTTGAAAACTTTTTCAAACATCTACAGGGGAAACCATTCAAGCACGCAGTCAAAATGCATAGATAATTACTCAAGGCTGCAATGAGAATGCTGGAAACAAAGAATGCACAGTAGTTGGGAAATAAAGCTTTGGTGATAGAAAAGCTACCACAGATGACATAATGGAATTTTGCATGAGCAGTAACCTATTCATTATAAATGTCTTTTTCCAACAACACAAATGGTTACTATACATGTGGACCTTCCCTAATGGAGCACACAGACACCAAATCAAGCACATCTGTGGAAAGACGCAATGGAGAGGTTCAATACCATCTACTAGAATAAGGGCATGACTACCTGCAGAACAGACCATCGGAACTACCATCTGCAATGTCAAGTTGAAATTGAAGACAATCAAAACAAGCTTAAAAAAGCCACATATCACCTTGAGTGTATCTCACTGGAATGTAAAGACCACCTCAAGGATAACTTTGTTGCATTGAGCATTAAGGATAGATGACCAGATCAATTGAGGGTGATATCAAGGATGTCATACATAAAGAAAGCAAAATATCATTGAAAAGACAGGAAAGGGAAAATACCCAAAAGGTGTCTTAATAGACTCTGAAACTTACTCTTAAAAGTAGAATTGATAGCATGAACTGGAAGAAATGATTGAAGTGAACGAGCTGAATAGAAAATTTCAAAGGGGAACTCAAGAACGCATAAAGTACAGGATTAGAATGATATATGCAAAGACCTGGCATTAGAAAGCCAAAAGGGAAAAATACACCCAGCATTTCTTAAGTTGAAATAACCTGAAAAAAAAAAAAAACACCAAGCTTCAAGTTTCAGAATTGGTTGATTCTATGGGCAAAATATCAACTCACACAGAAAGCATTAAAAGAGTAGAAGGAATACACAGTCACTAAAAGAACTGGTCAACATTGAACTCTTCCAGTGGATGCCACGTGGGAAAGAACCAATAGTATTAAAGGAATAAGTCTAAGCTACACTGAAGGCATTGGAGACAAACAAGACCTCAGGAACTGACAGAATAACAATCAGACTGTTTCGACAAATGGATGCAACACTGGAAGTGCTCACACACCTGTGCCAGGGAATTTGGAAGGTTCATATTTGTGTCCACTCCAAAGAAAGATGATTGGACAGAACAAGGTCATTATCAAATTCTACAAATGATACAATGAAGCAGGTAAGATGTCTTTGATGACAATTTAAAAAGGATTGCAGTAGTACCTTGACAGGGAATAGCAAGAGATTCAAACTAGACTCAGATGAATACATTCAGACGAGAGATATCATTGGTGGTATCATCCAGATCTTGACTGAAAATACAGAATGCCAGAAAGATATTAATTTTGACCTTATTAAAAATGCAAAGGCATTTGATGGAATGACATGATAAAGAATGGAAATTTCAGAACACTTAATGATCCTGATGTAGAATTTGTACATACATAAAACAAACAGTGATTTGAATAGAATAAAGGGATATTGTATGGTTCGAAATCAGGAAAGGTATGTGTCAGGACTGTATACCTCTGCTGCAATTATTTAATTTGTATGTTGAATAAATTTACCTGAGAGGCTGGGGCTGTATGAAGAAGAATTTGGAATTCGGGCTGGAGAAAGACTCATAACACAAACCTTGGTTGCTAAAAGTGAAGAGGACTTGCTAATGAACATCAAAGAAAGGATTTCACTGCCACCTGCAATAGCCAGACGAACAAGGAAGACCGTGATAAAGAAAGAGAAGACTGCACATGTTAAGGACTTCATTTTACTTGGATCCAAAATCAGCACCTGTGGGCGAAGGAGCTAAGACTTTGAACAATGATTGCACAAGGTAAATCTGTTGGCTGCAAAAGACTTCTTTAAAAAGTCAAGAAGCAAAGATTTTATTGTGAGGAAAAACATGCACCTCACTCAAAATGATAGTTTCAACTGTCAAGTATGCATACAAAAGCTACACAAGGAATAAAGAAGATTGAAGATAATGTATGTATTTGCATTACAATGTTGCCAAAGTATATTGAGTATACCATGGACTGCTGGAAGAACAAACAGGTCTGTCTCAGAAGTCCAATAAGAATGCTCCCTAGAAGAGAAGAGGATGAGACTTGTCTCACACACTTTGGGGACGTGGCCAGAAGGTAACAAGCTGTGGCTTAGTCAAGGACTGACAAAACAGAAGAAAACCCTCAAGGAAATGGATTGGAGGCAATGGCTGCAACAATGGGCTCACGCCTAATAACCGGGAGGGCTGTGCAAGACTAGGCACCTGTTGTACATGGGCTTCTCGTGAGTCAGAACAAACTCAACAGCCGCTACCCATAGCAACGGGATGACTGTGAGCATGCTCTCATTCCTCAGAGTCTTCAACAACAGAGGTGTACCTGTGTACCCTGTGTACACCCTTCTGAGTCTTGGTTCCCTGGGAGGAGATAGGAGATCAAGCCTCCTCAAGGTGAAAGGGCAGCCACAAGACCTCGACTTGTTTCTGGCATCTCTACAAAACATGGGAAAGTTGTCTGAAAGGGGGAAAAATTACAGTTATGCCAGGCTTGCCTTGTTTCACTGATGAGTGCTACTCTGAAAGAAACCGTTTGCATGGAACAATGGGTTTGAGGGAAATTATTCACTTTCTTGCTTGGAAAAACCAGAGAAAAGGGGGAGGGTCCTAGCTAAGAGAAGTTTCTAGAGCCATGCTTGTGTTTGAATCTTGGTTCTGTCACTTGCCAGCTACATGGCTTTGGATGAATTAACTTTACCTCTCGTTGCCTTGTTTCCTCATCCATAAAGTGATGCTAATAAAAGCGCTCACCTCACAGTGCAGCCCTCCCCAGGTTGTTGTGATGCTGAGATGATACATGTGAAGTTAGAATGGCACCTGGGGCATCGTAAAATCTAATGGTGGGAGGAGCCTCGCTGTCACAGGGATTACACAGCCCACTGCTAATCCACATCCCATCTATTTGGCACCCGCCTGCTCTGCAAAAGAAAACCGATGCTTTGTTTTCTGAAAGATTTGCCTCCAAGCCTTTGGGACCATTCTGTCCTACAGTGTGGCAATGGCTTGGAATTGACTCAGTGGCAGTAGGTTTGATTTTGTTTTTCGGTTTTATGAATTGTTAGAGATTGTAAGTAGCTGACTAGTCTGGTTCGAGACATGCAGCATTCATAGTACAATGAAAGACAGCAAACAGTGGCTAGCGAGTGTGTGGATTCCAGAGTCTGCCTAGGTTCAAACTTCAGTTCTACTACTAACCTCACAATGCACTTGAGGAAATTATCTTGCTCTCTGTATTTTCTTTGGAAAAATTCAGTTAATAATCAAAGGATAGTAATATCATTGCTGTCCTGTATGATATTTATGAGGATTAAGTGGGTTCTTACATATGAGGCAATTGGGAGACCATCTATATAGCTAGCTGCTATTCTTGTTGTTGGTTTTTGTCGTCGTCATTACACAGGTTCTTGGCAAAGTGTCATAAAGTTCACCGATGTTTGAAATGAGACAGGGCTCCTTGCTTTGATCAATCATAGGGAACTGTGGGGTCGTAAAAGAACCAGTTCAGTTCATCATTACATATTGGTCTCTCCTGGTCAATGTGCCCTGGATGGCCGTGATTAGGGGCATTTAACCACAAGAGCCTTCGGAATGAGAGTGCAGGCACAGCCGACAACACGAAGGTCCATCTAGTTCTGTCTCATGAGTCAAGGCCAGCCATCCCCAAAGCTCTGAGTATCATTTCTCAAACATCGTTAAGTCTCAAAACCAAGGCGAGTCAAGGAGGAACACTTCCCGGGCCCCTCACAGATGTCCTTTCCTAGTCTGATTCCAAGTGCAGCCAAGGACACAGAATAAAATTGAAGACATGTCCCCTGTCCTACCCCTGTGCTCCGTCCTGCCACATTTACTGGTCTGATACTGCAGAGATGGCAAAAAGGAGACAGTCGACTGAGGGGAGAAGGTCAGCCCTTACAGGCCCCACGCCCACCCCCGTATTCTGTGTATTTATTTCCAACTATACCTAGGAAGTTCCTTCCTGGTAGTCAAGCAACCATTAGACAGAAGAGCCCACGGAGAGCCCTCCACACCTGAGAATGCTCTGCTGCCTCCCTTTGCCTGGCCTCACACGCAAACCTAGGTAAGTCGGAGGAAAAGTGTCCAAGTCATGATTCTGCCTCAGGTAAGCCTGTGACACCGACTCTGTCAAGGAAGATCTTGGTCTGGACACCCCAGAGTCCTTCTGGGCTTCCTGCTTCCCTTCTTCTAAGCGTGATTCTGTTTCTGAAGACAGTGCCCCATTCCCAGGGAGAGAGCCCTTTGGTGCCATCTCCAGGACAGAAGGCCAAGGAAGAAGGGGAGCAAGACAGATGAGGGTTGCTGGGTCCATGGGATGGACAACTGGGATTTTGGGGAGTAAAAGACCCCTGAGAACCCTCTCCTCTGCCTCATCTTGTCCTCTTCTTGCCCTTCTGAGGGAATTCAGCCTCTCTCCCAGGGGCGAACAGCCCACGTTCTAGAATCATCCATACATCTTTCCCCTCAGAACCTGTTGGATTCCCAAAGCTGAGCTGTGCCAAGGTAAAGGAAGACAAGGACTCCACTTGTGTTACCCGAAGTGGGAGAGCTAGGTCGCTCTGGAGGGGAGGACCCAGAAACAGCACCACCACCTCCTCCCACGCTCTCTCCTCTATTGCTTTCCACTGAGCTTACAATTAGACAGACACAAACCAAGATTGCCAAACTCTAACCAGTATGGGGTTCCTTATCTATGTATTTATTTGCTTCCTCTCTGGACAGCATCCTCCCTCCACCCTCCACCCCAGGACCTTGTTCTTGAAGCTTGTCTGGTTCACACTTTCACTGGCTTGGTTAAGTATCTTGTAAGGAAATCATTTATAATAAAGCTGGTATCCTTGGGTTTATCATTTCTAAGTGTGGGTCAGGATTTAGTTCGCTGTGTTAAACTCTCCATGTTGCATGTGATTTGTCAAGCTTTGTCAGGAACAAAAAGTTCCGGGCTGTGCAAAGCAGGACTGCTTGGTTTCCATGGAGATACTGCTAGTTAGGCTATGGAAATCCTGAAAAGGCCAGGGGATGAGTGACAATACAAGGATTTAGCGGCTGATCTGAAGAGCCAGACGGAATTAATGAGATTCTGCAAGCCTAGCACGGTATGGCTCTTAGGCCCTCATTTTTTTTTTTCAGCTGCCGTCTTGGAAAACAGAAATGGTAAGATTTAATTGCTGTTTTTTAAACCCTCGAAGATTATTTTAACCCATAACATTTGAAGGTTGCCATAAAAGGGGGGATTCTTTTTTTTTTCATTTCTGAGTTACTGTTATGACTGTGTTTGGGGTGGCAGCTGCCCTTCAACTGCAGGGAGATGGGAAATTCAATAGTACTTATTATATTGAGCGGTTAATTCCCACATACTGTGAACACATTACTGCTCAAAGTAGGTTATATGGAGTTCCATTTAGAGCCGAGGAAGAGATGCCATGTCACTGACTTTATAGCTCTTAGGGCTGTATTAATTATTTATTATAGACTGCTAATGTAAACTGTTAACTCTGTGAGTCATAGTTGGTACAGTCGGTTCCCTTGCGCTCCAGCGCTCTCGCGTGTCCCTGTGGCTTTCTGGAAACCAGCGAGTCCTGTGGTTTGTGAGTTGACTCCTGCCTCCTGGTACCGCTGGCACCTGTACAGAAGTCATGCAAAACAGGATCTTCTGAGTCCCGTTGGGTAACCCTTTGCTCCAAAGGGGGCTGGGGAGGGGCAGCAATGAGGTCTGAAGACGGACTTCCTTCCTCCCCCGTCTCCAGTACTCATGCCCAAGAGCCAAGTCCAGCATTAGGAGTGTGATTAGCCTCGTTCTCTTTTTATTTCCAGCGCATTCCCCGCACGCAAACTCTCTGTAAATGCCAGTCTCTGCCACCTCCCCAAATCAGACGGTGGTGCGGGGAGGGCGACGCGCCAGGCGCTGCTCTTTCTGACTGCTTTGCGGAAGGGCACCTGCCCATATGCTTCTGCGAGAGGCAAAGCCAGAAATCGGCTGCCGAGAAAAGCCCCAGCAAAAGTGCATGCCGTCCGCGTCCCCCGGATTCCTGTACAGTCGACTAATCCACTTAAGCGCGCTGTGAGCTTCCCCTGGCGGGAATTTCACAGTCTCTTTTGATTTAGTGGTTTGTAAAATCTCTGATTAAGTGTCTTTGCCCTCTCGTTATTGTCTCGCTACTCCCTAAATGGTTTTGTGGGGAAGAAACAAGAAAAGTTGAACTAGGGGTCAATGTCTCCTCTTCCTTCCCTACCTGATAGACATAAGTAATGGAGTATGGAAAGATGATTTAGATACATAGGTTTATCTATGTACATAAGTGAATGGTGTATGTATATATAGGATAGCTGGCTGGCTGGATAGATAGATAGATTGAATGCCAGATAAAAAGGAATCATTGTGATCGAATAAACGCTGACTTTGGCCACCTTCTGTACAACAGAATGTGGCCCTTGCCTGTGCCATTTTCACGGCTACTGGTATGTTCTAATCTTGGACTCTCTGGCTTTTACTCAATACAATGTCCTTGTAGTGATCCTAATGATACCACTTGTAACGTGCAAGTGGTTTTGTTTTGTTTTGTTTTTGTGTGGCATTACTGCCCTGGTGGGAGTAGGAAGCCCAGCCTTGCTCTTGGAGAGCTGCTGCTAGATTTGACCGTCAACCCTGTTGGCTGCAGTCCCGCACACAACCACTATGCCACCAGGACTCAGTCAGTGCAAGTATTTTTATAGATAATATACAGACATATATCTTTTATCTTAATTTTTCCTTCCCTTTTTTTTTTAGTTTTTCATTATGAATTGGGTGAAGTAAATCAGATTTTCAATCCACAGTTCATTCACATCTTACTCTATCAGTTTCCATCCTCACCATGTCACATCTCTGCTTCCACTTCCTCTCTGTGTCTCCCGTTTCCATTCCACTTTCTTCCTTGAAGCTTCCTGCTCTCCCTATTTTGTCATTAGGCAATGCTACCCTTTTGACCTTGGTGGTTGATTATTATAAGGTGTGGGTTCCTCACTAATGTTCTTGTTCTCTCGAAAGACCTAGCTCCTATCTGGGCTGAACACTGAGCCACGGGAACTGAACTCACTTCCAAGCCTGAGGGGTGACTAAGGGCCATGGTGGTAAGGGTTCCCCCAGTCTCTGTCCAACTAGTAAGCTTGGCTTTTTTGATAAATTTGAGCTAGGTTCCACCTTTTCTCTCACTCTATTCAGGACCTTCCAAGGTTACTCTTTTCCAAACAATCAGTAGTGGTAGTATTTTGGGGCTCAAAGTCATGGAGGTAAGGCTCCAAGAGTCACGTAGCAGTATTTTATTTTTGAAATTATGAAGTATGCACCTCTATTTTATCAATCCATGCCAAGTTCCCCCAGCTAAGCTGCCAATTCCAGGTTTTTTCTGTTGTAGATCTGCAGATTACCCATTCCACAGGGAATCTAAGAATGCACTGCTCTGTGTTTTAGAAGCTACGAACCAGGATAGTGAAATCAGACAAGCTTGACCTTGAGATCTGGTTCTCTATTTGTTTGCTGTGTGTTGATGAGCAAACCATTTAACCTCCCTGGCCCTGGGTTTCTCCTCTGTGAATGAAGATTCTACAACCTAGCATGAAAAATCATAGCCTATGTAAATGGCTATGCATAGTAATGGCTCAGCAAATTATGACAATGAGAGTGACCAGCATTTGTGCTCCAAATTTTTTCCCAGTTGCAACTTGATTGGAGACATTTTACTAAGTCACTTGATGAGTGACTTTCTGGTATTCCTGTTTAGAGTAAATGTGAAGTGAAGAGTTCAACTTTTCAGTTTGCTTTGTAAGTATTCATTGCATTTAGTTTACACTATTGTCTGTTTAATTCTCTACCCCTTAAAAATTCTGATCAAATGAATATATGAGACAGACAAAATCTATGCACAAAAGGTCCAGAGAATTTATATGGACATGGCCCTCAAGGGAGTGCAGCATAACTCCCTTTCCTTAAGTGTAGATTGCCCAGTGTGACTTCCTTATGTTAAGTGTGGAGAGTAATTTTACAGTGAAGAAATCCTACCACAGTCAGTGTCAACATTATCTGTGATAAGTATGTTGTTATGAGCACCCTTGATATGATGTGATGAAAACGACATGTTACTTGTATGTTCGTCCCCCCCCCCTCAACTTCTGACGAGTTGATTACTGATGTAATTAAGAGAAACCCATCAGAACAACCCAAGTGAGAGGCATTCTATAAAACCCTGGCCAGTACTCATCTAAGTCATCAAAATAAAAATTAAAAGTCACCATTTCACAGCAGCCTTATAGGACAGAGCAGAACTGTCCCTGTGGTTTCTGAGACTGTGACTCTTTAGAGGAGCAGAGAGCCTCATCTTTACTTTGAGGAGGGGCTGGTGAGTTTGGACTGTTGACCTTGCAGGTAACAGCCAAACTAGTAGCTCACTCTGCCACCGTGGCTACTCAGAGGTGTCAAGGCCATCAAAAACAAGACATGTCTGAGAAGATCATAGCCAAGAAAAGCACAAGACACATAATGACTAAACATGGCCTAGGTTCCCGGACGGGATCTTGGGACAGAAAAGAAACATGTGAAATATAAGGCAATTTGAAGGAAATAAGACTTTTTGTTAACAATTATACCATTTTTGTAATAAATTGGCTAAGGTATGATGTTAATATCAGAGGAAGCTGGGCATGGCATGCAAGAGAACTCAGCATACTATCTTTGCCATTTCTCTGCAAATCTAAAACTGTCCCTGGGGAAAAATAATCACATTTAAATGCCTACTATAATATTTTGAGAACTCTGCCTTGGATCCAGCAGTACTGTTGTTGTTGTTGTTTTTCTGTTTGTTGCCATAGAGTTGATTCCAACTCAAACAGCTCCCCCTACAACCCCCACCCCCTCCATGTGCAGACTAGAACTGTTTCACTCGGCTTCCTGGGTTGCGACCTTTTGGAAGTAGATTGCAAGATTGCCAATGTTTGGGTTATGAATAAGTGTTTAACTACTGTCTATAGATTTTGGACATAGTAGTATGCTAGGGTTTCTGCTTAAGTTTTAAATTGGGTACTAACACGGCTTGCATTTATGTTTCTCCATGAGGAGAAATTCAACACAAAGAAAAAACCAGTCAAATACATTTCTTCATGCTGTTGTCTTGTTTTGTCCTCCTGGCATACTCTTCAAGACTTTCCAAACTAATTAAAGCAGATTTACAGACTCTACCAGGGACAGAGAATGTGGAGAACGGATTCCATAGACACTTTCAAGTGTGAGAAGTCCTATTGTCATGCTACCGATGCTCAGACTAAATCTATTTCTACAAGTAAAGCTCAGGCTTTCTATTCAGTCTGCTGGAGTGAGTAAGCATTGTGCTCTGATATAACAGAGTATAGGAGATAGCAAGTCTTCTTCTGCTCTTGCTTCTCCTCCCCCTTCTTCTTCTCTTTCACCTTTAAATCAACTTACACGTGGCTCCACAACTCCACCATTTGACTAGAGGGAGGTCCAGAATCAGGCCAAGACAGGCTGTCTGCACTATGGAGTCTAACTTGGAAAGACTCCTGGCCCATCATTGTCTGATCTTGGCAAATGACTTAGTCATTCTCTACTTCAATCTATTCATTAGTAAAATGAACCTACTCGTGTTACTTGGTAAGGTTATACGTCCAACTCCAGACCCATTGCCATCTAATCAATTCTGACCCATAGTGACCCTCTGGGAAACCTTGGGGATTTCTCATGTTATAAATCTTTACAGGAACAGACAGCCTTGCCTTTCTCCTGCAGAAAGACTGGTAGGCTCAAGTCACTGACCTTGCAGTGAGCAACCCAACACATGTGCTTCTAGGGCTCCACAATCAGGTGATAGTGAAGGACTCATGCAGTCACAAAGGTCCTTGGTGGTGCTGGCATGTAAGCATTGAAGTGCCAACCAAAAGGTCAGAATTTCAAACCCATCAGGCACGCCAATGTCTCCTCCTGTAAAGATTTACACCATCAGAAACCTAGAAATTGTCACCATGAGTTAGAATTGACTCAAAAGCAGTGGATTGGCACTTTTTATTATTATTGTTATTGAAGACACACAAGGAAAGTACTTAGAAACAATGCTTATCTCATATCAAGTGCCCAGTATACATCAGTTCTGACCACGGCTACTATAGATTGAGGGAACTGAGTTATGAATGATATCAGGAAGAAAGAGCAAGATACAGGCAGTCTATAATCTAAGGTCAATACTTGTTACTATGCTTCTTCATCTTCCTGATGCTGATGGCCAACATTGGTCCACTATTATGTGTTGGGTATGTGTGCAAGGGATCTGTGACAGAGTGGTCACCAAACCAGATTCACTTCTGCTAGACTTACAAGAACACTGTCCACCATCTCCAACCCAGAACCCTTTGTTCAGTTTGGCTGTGAACAACTAGTATCTTAAATAAACAACTAGTATCTTTAAATAAAGGTTTTGTTCATTCTCCCCTGGAGCAAAAGGTAATTCATCTCCAGAATGAAAAACACCCTTCTGTCACTGTTCTCTTCAAGACATGATGTAGTAAGGGTAAGACTGCATGAAGGGAAAGTACCTCTCGTTCTTTTGGGACGACGATGAACCTGCTGCTGAAATCAGCACATGCTTAATTCCTCATTCAGATTTCTCACTGCTTTGAAGGCAAACTTCGAGGCATATGGCTTTTGCATATCCAGCCCTTTGTAGCCTGAACCAGCAGTGTTCTAAGGGTGGAGTTGCAGGAATGCCTGGACAGATGCAGTGGGCCTACGAGCAGATGCCTGAAACAGAGTCGTCGGGATTTGATGAGTTAGCAATGAGCACCCAAAACTTCTGTGGATCACCTTAGGGGACCATTGTGTGAGGAGATCGAAAATTAGAAAGGAAGACATACCCAGAGGTAGTTTTAGTTATTGGCAAAAACTTTCCAAATGTCTTTCATAGGTTATGTTTCCATTTTCTTTACATAGCTGGATTATGGTTCTTCAGAAGCTTACAGGGTTTCTTTTTTGTACTCTCTCACATCTGACATGTGTGCTCGTGGTCTCAGGACCAGTTAGAGAGCCAGCTCACTGACTGAGCATTCAGGAGAGTTTCCAGACTCCGCTTCCTCACTCAGTCACCACCACTCCTGCCCCCATCACCAAACCCAACCGTCCTCTCTGACCAGCACATGGAGAGATGTGTTATCTAACGCACAAGAAAGTTCTCATTTCAGTTCTTACACTGGATGGCCTACAGGACCTTAAAAAAATCCGTCGCCAAGATTCTGATTCACGAGGACCACAAGTGTGTGTCAAAGGACTTCCAGTGGCTGGATTTTAGAAGGAAGCCAGGTTTTTCTTCCTGGGTGTCATGGGATGAAATGGAAATGCCTGTTTGACAGTTAGCAGCCAAATATATCAACCTTTTACATCACCCAAGGACTCCACGTGGCCTTAAGCAAATCACTTCATCCTAGAATATTCAACTCAATCTGTAAAAGAAAGAAGCTCACGCATCGGCTTTGACCTATATCCTACCTTCCCAACAACATTTTCAAACTCCATAATTTTATTTTTTTACAGTTTTTCTCTGTCCTCTGTCAGTTAAAGAATTAAACTTAAACCAATCTTCAGATCAATTAATTAGTGCTAATGGGTGTTAATGATTTAAAGTGCTTTCTGTCTCAAAGGGATTTGCGTTTTAATGGGTAAATTCCCTGTCTTAGCTCAAAGATACGGAGTGCCTCCTCTCTTTCAGATTCTCCTGTTTTTGTGGCTGTAATGCTTTAATCTAGACATTTCCAATGCATTTTAAAAAATGGAGCACATTAACTATTGCTTCTGCCTAACATGGTGTAAATGGACCCAATCTTACTGAAAACAATAAGAACGACAAACAGACAAAATATACATGATCGAAATTTTCAAGCTTGCGAGTCACACAGTGAAAGGCAGTGATGCCTGGAAGACTGTGGGGCGGGGGGAGGGGAAGTTGGGGGTGAGAAATGTGTTGAGTCCTACTAATGTAACTAGTGCCTCAGCTTCCTGCATTAGGAGACTTCCAGACTGTGTGCAATGAGGAGTAACCTGAGTTAAGCACATGGAGCTGAGGCTATGGCAAGATAAGATATCTAGCATTCTGAGACAACCTGCGAGAGAAAGGAGAGCCCCGGAGAGGGGCAGTTGTGAATATTTACAAGGGTTCCCAGAATTCCAGATTATAAATCTTGAAGAGGACTGGCAGTCTCACCTTTCCCTAGAGCAGTGGTTCTCCACCTCCCTAATGCCGCAACCTTTTCATATAGTTCCTCATGTTGTGGTGACCCCCCTCAACCATGAAATTATTTTTGTTGCTGCTTCATAACTGTAATTTGGCTGCTTTTATAAATTGGGCAAGCCCTATGAAAGGGTCCCTTGATCCCCAAAGGGGTCATGAGCCACGAGTGAGAACCGCTGCTCTAGAGGAATGGCAGATGGGTTTCCACTGCCCATTTTTAAACTTAGCAATTCAACTCTTCGCAACCTATTCCACCACCTAAGCTCCTATCTTAAATCCTAGAAGTGGTAAGAATTTTAGTTTTAGGTTGTCTCAAATTAGTCAAATGTATATATTGTGATTTCTAAATTTTAACCACTAAAATAATAAGATTAAAAGGCATAACAAAAAAAGCATATAATAGACAAGAAGAGAAATAATCAAATGTGTTCAATAAATGTTTAAAATATCTAGAAAGCGAGAGGTGGGTGGGGGGCAGAGGAGTAGATGGGGCAAACAAAACAAATGGTCACATTATAAATAAACATATCTATCAATAAAGTAAAAGTAGTCATTGTGGATGTTGGATGCCATTGAGGCAGTTCTGCTCCATGAAGACCCTAGCCACAACAGAAACCAAACACTGCCTGGTCCTACATCATCCTCACAATTGTTCTTATGCTAAAGCCCCTTGTTGCAGTCCATGCCTCGCTCCATCTCCTTGAGGACCTTCCTTTTTTTCATGGCCCCTCTACTTTACACAGCATGCTGATCCTCTCCCGGGACTGGTCCCTCCTTATGACAAGTGCAAATGATGCACGACAAAGTCTCACTTCTCTTGCCTCTAAGGAGCGTGCTGGCCATATTTTTTCCAAGACAGACTGGCTTGTCCTTTTAGCAATCCAGCATCACAATTCAAATGCATCCGTTCTTCTTCAGTCTTTCTTCTTCAGAATCCAACTTTCACATGCATACGAAGCGATTGAAAATATCATTGTTAGAGGCGGGGGTACCCTGGTCCACAAAACAGCCTCCTTGCTTTTCAGGACGCTAACTAGGAGGGGAGCAGGAGATTTCTCTAAGTCTTCTGAGCTCTTGCCTGCTGTCTCCAGGAGTTGTGATTACAGATCCAGCAAGAAAAAGAAATCTTGACAGTTTTCTCCATCTATCCTGATGGAACTATCGGTTCGGTTGTGAGGAATGTGGCTATCTTGCCCTTGAGCTGGAATCCATACTGGAGACTACCGTGCTTGCTTGTCATCAGCAAGTACTTCAAGGACTCCTCACTTTCAATAAGCAAGGTTGTGTTATCTTCATATGTCGAGTCGCTACATATCATTCTTTTACATACGAGCCAGTTTCTCTGGTGATTTGTTCAGCATTCAGATTGAGTAAGTGTGGTGACAGAATATAACCCTGACTCGCACCCTTTCTGATCTTAAACCAGGACGGATTCTCTTGTTTTCTTTGCACAACTGCCTTTTGATCCATGGAGGAGTTTCGCATGAGCATGATGAAACGTTCCTCGCATTCTCATTCTTCCCAAGCTTATGCATAGTTTATTATGGTATCCACAGTTAAATGCTTTGGCATAGTCACTAAAATATAAGTGAACATTTTTCTGGTATTCTCTGCCTTCAGCCAAAATCCACCAGTCATCGGAAATGATACTTGCTCCACAGTCTCTTCTGAATTCAGCATGAACCTCTGGCAACTCTTATCAAGGTAGTGCTGCAACTGCTGTTGGATGCCCTTCACCAACATTTCACTCGCTTGCAATATCAATGACATTACTCTAAAATTCGAGCATTCAATTGGGTCACATTACTTTGGAATGGGTACAAATATGGTTCTCTTCCCGACAGCAGGCCTAGTCTTCCAAATTCCTGGCACAGACAAGTGAGTGCTTCCAGGGCTTCATCAGCTTCTGGAAACATTTCAATTGGTATCCCATCGATTCCTGGAGCTGATGCTTTCAGCACAGCTTGAGTTTCTTCCTCTAAAGCCCTTGGTTCTTGTCAAGCGCTACCTCTTGAAATAGTGGAATATCAACAAACGAGTTCTTTTTGGTGCAATGACTCTCTGTGTGTTCTTTCGGTCTTCTTGTGATGCTTGCTGAATCCTTCATGATTTTTCCTATAGAATCTTTTAATATTGCAACTTGAGTCTTGCAATTTATCTTGAAAACAAGTTGAGGATTTCAGTTTAGAAACCCTTTGGGTTTTCTACCTGTAGTTCTTTACACATTTCATCACATTTCATTTTTTCCTCTTGAGCGGTCCTTTGAAGTTTTTTATTCAGCTCTTTGACATCATGTTTTCTTCTATTTGCTTTAGTTCGCCTCTGAGTAAGTGTACATTTCAGAGTCTCTTTTGACATCCACTCGGATCTTCTCTTTCTTTCTTCTCTTTTTAATTACCCTTTCCTTTCTTCATGAGTTAAGTTCTTGATGTCCTCCCACACCTTATCAGGTATTCTGTCACCAGTGTTCAATGTGTCAAATCTATTCTTGAAATGTTCTGAAAATTCAGTTGGGATAGATTCAAGGTCATATTTTGGCTCTTGTGGACTTGTTTTAATTTTCTTCAACTTCAACCTGAACTTACATCTGAGCAATACCTGGTCTGTTTCACAGTCATCCCTTGACCTGGTGTTAGCTGCTGATAAGGAGTTTTTCTATCCCTTCAATGCACAGAATCTAGTCAATTTGATTTCTGAGTATTCTGTCTGGAGAAGGCCGGATGTAAATTCATCTTTTGTGTTGAGGAAAATAGGTCTTTGTTGTGAACAAATCACTGGTATTGATAAATTCTATCATTCTCTCAGCTCCATTTCTATCACAAGCCTGTATTTTCTAACTACTGTTCCTTTTTCCTTGTTTCCAACTTTTGCATTCCAATTGTCAGTAATTATCAATGCATCTTGATTTCATGTTTGACCAATTTTGACTGAAGATGTCAGTAGGATTATTCAAGTTCTTTATGACTAGCTTTTCTAGTGGCTTATCAATTTAAATAATAGTTGCATTGATTAGATTTCTTGAAGTCAGATAGATATAACCATGTCACAGATAGCATGTACTTCAAGGTTGCTATTGAAATGTCCTTTTGGGCAATGAGCACAACACCATTCCTTTTGAATTTGTCATTCCTGACATAGTAAACAATATGATTTTCTGATTCAAAATGGCCAATGTCAGTCCATTTCACCTCACTGATGCCTATGATTTTAACCATTATGTGCTCCATTTCATTTTTGAGGACTTTCAATTTTCCTTGATTCATACTTTGTACATTTCAAGTTATGATTATTACTAGGTCTTTGCAGCTGCTTCTCCTTACCTTGAGGTTTGCCCAGGTCCCATCAGCAAATGAAGATCCCAAAGGATTCACCCCATAGGCTTTATTCCATTCAGGTTGCTGTGGTTGACTTCACTTTGAGAAAGCAGCTTCTCTTTCATCACAATGAGAGTACCTTCTGACCCCAGGGGCCATCCTCTAGCACTGCCATCAACAATGTTCTCTCCACCCCCCCACCCCCACCATTCATTAGGACTTCAATCTCTGACAGTGTTTCAAAGCTACACAGAATGTTTACAGCAACTACTTCCTCCAAAGTAATGAGTCAGTTCCTTCTCCATGTCTGGAAGCTCCGCTGAAACCTGTTCATGATGGGTAGGTAACCCTACTGGCATGTCAGATAACCACCAGAGACATTGCTTCCAACCTCACAGCAACACACAAGCCACTAAATTCCAACAAGCTGACAGATAAGTGGTAGAAAATAAACATAACTAAATATATATGTACATATATATATATATTAATAACATGGTCTAAATGTAGGAAAAAAAGAAAGTTTAAGAGAAAAGAATAGAAGAATGAATCATAAAACCAGTTTCAACTGAAAGCCGATAAAGTTCCTCAATCAGTAGAAATAACAGTCAAATCAACTGCCATCAAATCCATCCTGACCAGTAGCAACCCCATCAGACAGAGTAGACGTGCTGTGTGGTGTTTCTGAGGCTGCAAATCGTATGGGAGTAGATGTCCTTGTCTCTCTGTCTTGATGGCTTTCAACCTGATGGTTCGCAGTCCAACCATTAACCTCAGATACCACCCGGGTTCCTTCTTAGTAATGAATGATTGAGTGAATTAATGGAGATTTTGAAAATAAGACATCCTGGTGGGGGAGACATTGCATTTTTATTAATGGGACCATTAAATTCAGTCAATGACAGGAAGGCCAATCAATAGGAAGATATGACAATCCTAAATTTTTATGCAGCTAAGAAAGTTTGGGGGCCTTTGGCAGCATCGTGGGTTATACAATGGGCTGCTACCAGCAAGGTCAGCCACTTGAAACAACCAGCAGTGTTGAAGAAGAAATATCAGGTTTCTTACTCCGGTAAAGAGTCACAGTCTCAAAAACCCACAGAGGCAATGCTACTCCCCTCCTACATGGTCACGATGAATTGGAAATGACTGGATGGCCGTGTGTTGGTTTTGCTTGCAGGACAAAAAGTTTTAAAATATATAAGCCTTAACACACAATTAAAGGAGAACTGAGACAAATGAACAAATATCATAGAAAATGTGATTACCTAATAATGGCAACAGAGAGATATACAAGTGTGCTTGACACAATAGATAAAATGCAAAAAGATTGTCATAGCAATCTGGAAGAGCCATAAGATTCTAGTAGCAGGTCATAGGAAGTATTGCTATGAGGCTCATTAAGTGATGAGTGTGATATTGCTGACAAGCAGACCAAAGGGATAGAATAGCAAGTGCAGAAACAAACCTACATATTACAGTCATGTGATTCACAGTGAAGTTGACAAGACAGTGCAATGTATAAGTGACATTCCTATAAATGGCGCTGGGTTCACTTGGGGATGGGGAGAGAAGTGGATTTTAATCCAAATATTTTATTATCTACTGAAATTAATTTTACATAAATTATGGATCTAATAACAAAAGGTAATGTAATAAGGCCTCTTGAAGTGATTAATAAAATAAAAGTGATTATCTTGGTAATCTTGAACTTGGCAAAGATTTCATGTATAGAACACAGCGCAGACCAACCCCCAAAGAAAAACATGCTAAAATTGCTCTTCATAAAATTTGAACAGAGAACAGAAAGGCAAGCCACAGACTGGAAAAAGGTATTTGCAATACATAAATCTAGCAAGAGACATGTCAAAAATATGTACTCTTTTAAAAGTATTAATCATTTTAATTTGGGGGGGCTCTTACAAACCTTCTAACAATGAATCATTCAATTGTATTAAACACACTTGAACATATGTTGTCATCATCATTTCCAAAATATTTTCTTTCTATTTCAGTCCTTAGTGTTAGCTTTTTCTCCCCTCCCTCCCCACTATACCACCTTCATGTGTCCCCAATCAATTATACATTATTGCTATTTCATATCTTACACCATCATTGTCCCCATTCACCCACAATTTCTTTTGTTTGTCTCCCTCAAGGGGTGGGATATATATACATACACACACACACGCACACACACACATAGATACATACAACCCTGTGATCTGTTCCCCCTTTCTCACCCTTCCCCTCCCCCTCCATCACTCCCATAGCTTCACTACACCCACGACTGTTCCTTTGGGGGTCTATCTGTCTTGGATCCTCTATGTTGCAAACTCGTATGTGTACCAAAGTGTGTCCTCCAGTCTAGCAAGCTTTGTAAGGTAGAACGAGGCCATGATAGTGATAGGAGGAAGCATTCGGAAACTAGAGGACTGTTGTGTGTTTTGTTGGTGCTACACTGCACCATGGTTGAATTGTCCCTTCCTTGTGACCCCTCTGTGAGGGGATGTCCAATTTTCCACAGATGGGCTTTGCATCTCCACTTTGACCGCCCCCCCACCCCATTCACATTGATGTCATTATTTGTTTGGGATCTTTTGATACCTGATACCTGAGCAGCACGTCATGATCACACAGGCTGTTGTACTTCTTCCATGTGGGCTTTGTTGCTTTCCTGGTAGATGGCCATTTATTTAACTTCAAGCCTTTAAGGTTCCAGACACTACATCTTTTGATAGCTGGCTACCATTGACTTTCCTCACCACATTTGCTTATGCATCCATTTTATCTTCAGCAATCGTGTCAGGAAGGTGAATATTCAAAGAGTACAGGTTATTAAAACAAAGTGTTCTTGGGTTTAGGGAGGTCCTGAGTAGAGACCCAAAGTTCGTCTGCTATCAGATAAATATATACACCTTGACCTATCATTATAGGCCACTGACATATACTTATCATTGTATATTAATATATTTATCTCTATATATCTATACCTCTCTAAATAGCTTTTGTCCCCTAGCTCTTTCCTCTATTTCCTTTCACCTTCCTCCTGTCCCACTATCATGCTTACCATCCACTCAGCTCTCAATTCGTCTTGGAGATGTCACACTTAATCAAACCCCACCAGGCCCTCTAGGCCCTCCTCCTCATCAGTTTTTGATCACTTGTTTTCTTGCCCCTGAGTGTGTTGGCTCCCCACTCCCCCTCCCCACCCCCTCCTCTCTGATGTTCCCCTGCACCCACTGATTTTGCCTCTGGGTGGTTTATTCTGCCTATCTTATATAGATAGAATATAAGAACTTTTAAACTATGATACAAGAGAAAGCAGTAATCCAATAATAAATGGACCAAAGATTTAAACATTGACTTTACAAAAGTGATATCCAAGTTGCCAATTAACATACATGAAAAGTCGCTCAAAATCATCAGCAATCTGGGAAATAAAAACAAGAACTATAATGAGATATCATTGCCACACCACCAGAACGGCTAAAGTTTAAAGCTTAAAAATAAAACAGAAGAGACATACAAACATTAGTCTTCCAGAGAATATAGAGAAACGGAGCTTCATAACAGTGCATCGGAGTTTAAGTTGATCTAAACACTTTAGAAAAGCAGAAATCTATGCTTCAGGTGAACATGCAGAAACCCGGTGACTCAGAAATTCCATTTATCGGTGTGGTGTTGTCAGGTGCGGAGCAGGTTACAACTCACAGTGGCTCAGTGTAGAACAGAGCAAAATACTGCCAGCTGCTGCACCATCCTCCCAATTGCTCCTATATTTGAGCACATTGTTGCAGCCACTGTGTCCATCTGTCGGGTTGAGGGTCTTTTTTTTGGTGTTCCTCTACTTTACCAAGGCTGAGTTCATCTCCAGGGATGGGTCTCCCTGCTCATAAGCCCCAAGCACATCCATGCTTCTCAGGAGTACTCTGACTATACTTCTTCCAAGACAGATTTGTTCCTTCTTTTGGCAGTCCAGAGAGCTTTCCGTATTCTTTACCAGACCATAATTCAAATGTATCCCTTCATCTTTCATCTTCCTTATTTACTGTCAATCTTTCACATGAATTGGAAGTGATTGAAAGTGCCATGTTTTGGGTCAGGCACACCTTTGTGCTTAAAGTAACACCCTATTCTTCAACGCTGCAAAAGGTCTTATGCAGCATATTTACCCAATGCATGCATTAGTATTTACCCAATTAAAGAAAAATCTGTGCAAGAATGTACACAGATATTCAAAGCAGGCCAACTATAATAATCCCAAACCAAAAGAAACCCAAATGTCCATCAAGAATAGAATGGAAATATTTATGTATTCTATTCATAAAATAGAATACTCATGTTGTACAACCATGAGAAAGAACAAAATATTACTACATACAGGTATCATACTGTGCAGAATAAATGAGACAGATGCATACACACCACCAGTTGTGGTCAGGTCTCCTCTGACTTATGGTGACTACATGAGGTTTTCAAGAAGTAGCTTTTCAGAAGTAGATTCTTGGGCCTTTCTTTCAAATTGCCTCTAGGCAATAATCCAGGTAGACTAGAGAAACAAATTCATAAACATTCATGTGGGTATAAGGGAAAGGTCTATATAGAAAAGGAATGGAACATTGAGAAAGCATCCCAACCCAGTCCAGTCGGAAGTCATAGTCTGATATTGCTTACTCATATGTCAGATACCAGTCTATAAAGTCTCCTTCTGACTCATGAAGCATGTGCCATGACACTAGGACAATCACATGCCAGTGAGTGCAGTCTTATGTGTCCAGCAGCAATAGAAAGAAGCACACTAGCTTGTGGAATCATGAGGTGTCAAAGGGATGAGATATCAGGCTTCAAGAACTAAAAAGCATAACATCACATGCTCATTTTCCTGATATGATCACTGAGGACAAATGTGTGCATAAGCAAATGTGGTGAAGAAAGCTGATGGTGTCTGGCTACCAAAAGATATAGCGTCTGGGGTCTTAAAGACTTGAGTAAACAAGCGGCCATTCAGCTCAGAAGCAATAAAGCCCACACGGAAGAAGCACACCAGCATGTGTGATCATGAGGTGGTGAAGGGATCCGGTAGCAGGTATCAATGAGCTAAAATTATGTCATTATTAATGAGGGGGAGTACAGATTGGGGACCCAAAGCCCATCAATAGGTGAGGTGACATCCTTTTGCAGAGGGGTTACAAGGAGGAGATGAGCCAGTTAAGACACAGGGTAGGAACTATGAAATATGCAACATTCCTCTAGTTCCCATGCTGCCTCCCACCCACTATCATGAACCCAATTCTACCATATAAATCCAGCTAGACCAGGAGATGTACAGTGAAGTTGGAAACATGGGAAACTTAGGATAGATGATCCATCAAAACTAGTAATAGGAGTGGTAATACCAGGAGGGTGGAGAGATGGAGGAATAGAAAGGGAGAACCAACTTCAGGGATCTACACATAGCCTCCTCTCTGGGACACGGACAACAGGGAAGTGAGTGTTGGGACACATTGTACAGTGTACAGGATAAAAAAATAATCTGTAAATTACTAAGGGAAGGGGGGGAGGAAGGGTAATATAGGGAGCTGATAATGGGGGCCTGAAGGGAGGGAGAACATTTTGAGAGTGATGATGGCAAAGGGTGTGTAAAAGTGGCCTGCATACAACTGATGTTGTCAGAGATTATGATGGGAGTTGTATAGGCCCCCAGTAAAATGATTCATTAAAAAAGGGGGGGGGGCGGGGAGGGGAAAGGGGAGTTTTTTTTTTCTTTTAAAGA